>JAUMHD010026949.1:0-35974 GCA_032359135.1 Ulvella scutata
CACGTTCCCCACGTCTGCCCGGGGGCCTTGCAGATACACGTCATCAAGATATGCCACCACTCTCACCTCAGGGAAGTAGCGGGCAACGTCCTCGAGCGGCCCCTGCAAGCCCAGATCAAACAGGAGAGGCCCAATGGGATCCCCCTGTCTCACACCAGTGGTTGACCAAAGCAACTCATGGCCGCGCGGACCTCCATGCACCCACAATTCAGCAGGCGCGGCATAAGCCCATTGCACAAATGAGAACAGGTGAGGGTGCCGTTCTGCAATGGCTGCAAGTACCACCTCGCGAGAGATGGTGTTGAACACATTACGAAAGTCAGTTGCACAAGTCACATGCCCAGGGTGCGCAGTAGCGCCCGCCCGCAATGTATGGCCGATGCATTGCGCACTTCAAGACACACCAACCCCTAGCTGAATTGGTGCCAACGAGGGGCCGGCAGTTGAGCACAGCTCAATTGCCCACAACGAACAGAAGCGCATCCACACCTCACCGACAGCGATGGGCCGCACCCCGCCTGTGCGCTTAAGCAAAGCAACCAGGCGGCTGGCCAGCATGGCTGGCATGGGCTGCATGTCTCCGCTGAGAACTCTGTTTACAAACAACAACACGTTGTCTCTAGCAGAGCGGCTGGAGTGTCGAGGGCGGGTACATTGGGAGGATGCGAGTGGGGGTGTAGTGCTGAGAGCTGTTGCAGAGATTCTGCGTTGATGGTCGCGAGGGGCTTGGCGTCTGGGCGTCTAGCAGCTTTCGTGATGCTCCCGAGTGCCAGATCACGATGTATGGAATCTGCGAGAGCCTTATCTGGATCTGTTGCACGTGTGCGATGACGCGGAGGAGGCACCTGTGTTGGCTCAAGAGGTTCGTTGGCTTGTATCTTCGCGCACTTTTCTTGCACGCGACGATACCGATTGCCTCTTCATTAAAGTTCTTTCCGTTACGCTAAATTCGCCTTTTGTTTGGCTGTTTCGATCCATTTTTCCTCCTTATTTTCCGCAGCATCTTTGTGCTGCAAGCTACAGTACCCCCAATCGCGCTGTAAGCCTGAAAGGTAATGAAAGGGCAAGGGCCCAAATAGCCATGGCGTTCACTCGTTCTCCTCTTTGTCGCCTTCTACAAACCGGCAAGGTAGTGAATAGGCATGGACCCAAATAGCCAAATGCAACTAACACAAAAAGTGTCTTTGTCGCATACTCTTGATGCCTTTTCTAGCTCACTATTGCTCCGTTTCACAGACACCAAAAACAGAATATCAGGCATGTTTCTTGTGCACACACATGATTCACACACACATGATTCGATTGCGGTCGGGGGTGGTGGCGCCGCTCGTGGCGGCATCGCAGCCCCTTTAGGCGGGGTAGCACAAAACATGGGCACTGTTGCTCCGGTTCACAGGGAGAAAAACAAAATATAGGATATCCACTAAGCAAGGCAGTTACCACACGACAATTGTTATGAAACCATGGTTGCTGGCCACTGAGACATGTAGCGCTACATGTCTCAGTGGTCTTCGACCATGGTTTCATAACATTTGTGTTAAGTTACAGGCTTAACTAACTAGCTAGGGCTGCAAATTAAAGTACCCAAGTGGCCGGTTAACGCGTGAATTTAACATCCTGTAATTTGTCATTTTCAACTTAATCGAAAACTCCAAAGTTAGGGCAATTTAACACCGACATTAATGCAAGTAATTACAACCAGGCAAGTGTGGTTTAACGCACTGATTTACTTAACAATCATAAGTTATTTGGGATGAAACCATTCATGTTAGGCACTGTTCAAGGAAACATGCGACCACTCGCCGTAGGCACTCATGGTAGAGGCCGGAGTCTCAAAACTCTTTTCCCACAAATTGCACAACACCTTCAGCAAGCAGGTATCCAATTGCAGGTATCCAGTCGGATCCCTGAGTACCTGCAAGTGTTCCACATACCTAGGCAGTTTCTCATGCCTGTTGCATGAACGACACCTATGGCTGTTGTTGAAGTTCGAAAAGATAAAAGAAGGTACACGAGCAAGAGTTGACTGCTGCAGCACTTACCTAGTTTGATTTGCATTTGGGTTTTCTGGATCCTCTCCCCGGCTGTGAATTGTGTCCTGCTTGTCTCAATCAGAAAATAGTGTCGTGTCACTGGGCTGCATCCGCAGTAGCCACCACTTCGTGCCTTGCTGTTGCTGGTTACACATTTATTATTACATAACAATTACAGCTTAATTGAATTTTTTTACAATTGAACCAAAGACGATTAATCCTGGAAACCCCGATTAACGCGTTAATTTAAAAGAATGTAACTGGTGTTGAATAGGGCTTCAACGGGCGTTCACTATTAATTTGCAGCCATATCCATAGCATGGCTCATGTACCAGCAAATCATCGCATGCCAACATAGCTCGACCTCGCACTCATGACACAGGACATCGTTTCGTAACAAAACTAGACCGGAACCACTGAGCAAGGCAGTGGCCACACGTAATAATCTGTTTCCACTTGTTCTCAGCAAGGCAGTTATTCAGAGACTGAGGAATCACCGCACCTGCTACAAACACCGGAAAGTTCGGCGCCAGTTGCCCGAGCGAGAAACCGGCAGTCATCACTGTGAATATCACCGATGATCTTGCCTGCTGTATAACCAACGTCTGGAGAGTTTAGGAGCCTTCCTGCGTACCAGAACGCTACACCATACCTGCACTGCTGTAGGTTTTTAGGGTTTATTTTGATGTATTTTGGTCCAAGTTGGGGTTCAGGAGCATGTGCAGAGGGTGGTGTAAAGTTACAGGCTTATCTCCATAGCATGGCTCATGTACCAGCAAATCATCGCATGTGCAGAGGGTAGCCGAAGAAACAGCATGCCACCTCGCCCTCCTGCGTTTATTTGTTTTGTGTCTTTTTAAACACACTGGGTCTCTACTACAAACCGCAAATGTTTTGAATATGCATGAACCCAAAAAGCCAACAGAATTACAAGGCATATCGCTTTCGCTGTTTGGGTTCATGTTTGTTTAGTACCTGCCTGGTTTGTAAAACCAACACACTGGAAATTTGGGCTCAGGTATGTCATTGAAGGCAGACTGCTGGCAATGGTGAAGTTAGGTTGGCCATTGCCGAATAGTCTCCCTGTTGATGAAACCATGGTCACTGACCACTGAGACATGTAGCGCTTCATCCACACTCTCAGCAGGGGTATCGTTATGTACAACTTGTCAGTCGCTGCCAGCCAAATTAATGTGTGTAAAGTTACAGGCTTAACTCCATAGCATGGCTCATGTTCCAGCAAATCATCGCATGCTATATTAATTAACAGCCAAATTAATTAACTTTTGTCGGTATCACCCCGGAAAATAATGTATTGTTAAATGTCGTCCCACCGCCAGAAAGAATACTTTGAGTTATTTGCTGACATAGTTAGTTTGTCCGCATTCCTGAACTATATCCCTGACTCCACAAACCCACCTTTTCAGGAGAAAGTGAGAGCAGCGCTTCACTACCTTATCGGCTTGTGTTTGAGCTCTCAACGCATGGGTGAATCAGTACAGGTTCAAGGTGGAGCAGTGCACCATGGAAAGGCGCCTTTGTACAACAACCCTACATTACAACCTTCGCAAAAAAAGAACATAGGTTCAGTAGCACACATGATGAATCAGATGCCAACAGTGTTCTAAGACAAATACTTGCAAAGACAAAGGGTTCAGTAGCGCACGTGATGAACCAGGTGCCATTGACTGCCCCTGTAGCCGCTCCGCTGCACGTCGAAATCATCACAGACAGTCTCCGGGGGCTCTCCAGCATTGCAACAAACCTCTCCAGCACCTTCGCCTCCCCCTGGAAAGACTGCACGGTCCTAATGTTCTGAATCGCGTTTCCTGCACCTCCATTCGCTTTCGCGAACGCCAGAGACTGTTTCGCAGAGCTCCAACTCATCACCTTTGCAAGCAACGCGCTCGCGCCAGCCACCAGAAGCATCAGGGCAAGCATTACTAGAGTCAGCCTCCAGCCACGCACAAACCCTAGCACCAAAGCTACAGCGGTGGATGTGATGTGCTGGGTGGATTGGCCGACGCGGGCAGAGATGGCGTTTTGAACAGTTTAGGTGTTCTCGTTTAGGGCTGTGAGCATGGCTGCGCTGGTGAGGGAGGTGTCGTGGAAGGTCACCTCTTGTTTGAGCACAGCTTGAAGGTACCTTCGGCGAAGCTTTGAAGTGATACGGGCTCCTGTACAAAACAACGTTTTGAATTAGCGTATTCACGATAACTGATAGTGTTCGTAATGAAGAGCGTGCCTTTATTGCAAGCTTGTTTCCATCCTCTGCTCTGATTGTCTGGTGCTATGGGTGTAATCTATATTTGTTGCAAGAGACCCGTGGACAGAAAAAAAAGCTAGTCGGGAACCACAAAGCCCCATTCCAAGACCAATGAGGTGCACTAACCTGATACTTATGCGTCATTTGGCTGCTAGTACTTAGTGGTTTTTGTTACCCCACTCTCCCGTCATATTGCACTTGGTATTACTCTCTTTGGTAGGGGGGAAAACAATTTCATTTTTTATTCAACCTAATCGGGAACCATATGCATGCCAAAGCCGAGCTCGTGCCTGAGGAGCGCTTCGTCCTCAGCAACTCCGAACGGGTTGGACAGTGTGTTAGAGGCTGCTGCCCAATATCTCGGCTAGCGTACTTGAACACGTGGGAGGGACATGGGCGAGGGGCGAACCTGACCACGTGAACGTCGCGCTGCCGAGGAAGTTGGCGACGAGGGCGGCAAACCCTAAGAACGTGAACGCCAGCGTCACCGTTCTCACTTCTTTTCTCACATCTCGTCCACCCAACGCGTCCACAAGCTGCATGAACGCACGCTGGGGATCATTGCAAGATGCGGGAATGCATATGTTTGGAATTTGGGTCATGAAAATTCGCCAGTTTCTGCGGATTTGTCATTCCCAAAACGGTACAGACATTCTCAGTAGGCAATCCCTGTCCTTGGTGTTATGTGGCAGAGCATGTCACTCTCTGCGGAGTGCACACCACATCTACACTCATACATTCAGATGCATCAACTGCGCCTTAGGGAGCGAGCGCAGAGTTGTCAGCATACGTCATCACGCGAACGCGTCACTGTCCATGTGTGCACAACCATGAACTGATCATACATCTCGAGATAAAGCACTTCGCAACGTTGCATCCCTGCAAGCAGTGAAACCACGTGTACATATGCGCGTGTACTGTTACTCGTACGTACGACCCCACAAGCAGTACTAGTGAAACAACGTGCACTGTTGCTGTAGTGCAATGTTCCCGCATGTTGTAAAGTAAGAATTCTTTCAAACGCGCGGGTTGTTGGTAAAAACTGAACGATCCGCACCTCTCCGAATATGAACGCGAACATTGGCCACACGATCCCGTTGGCATCTGCGCCCAGCACGCCTAACAGAAGCGCCAGAACGTCCCACGTTTCTGCTCCGCTGAACAGCCTGATCCATGGCACCCCACCGGGCGCTGTATCTCTATCATGGGGAGGCATATGGAAATCAGTGACCGAGGTGAGATTACGTGCGTTCGAAGTCTTCTCAGAACTGCTGAAGGGCTGCCTCGTGTCTAACTCAACAGACCGCACAAAGGCATGCATGATTAAATCCTCTGTCGTTCTGGGCTGCAGCGTGTTGCAGTTCGAGTCGGCGCTGACGCCTGGCTCGTCGGCAGAGGGCTCCATGGCGGCGTTGCGTCGCATCTCGACAAGACGTCCAGATCATTCAATTTACACCAGTCGCCAGCTAACAGATCCTTGTCACCATCAGATATGCAATATATTAGCATGGAACAAGGATTGCCAAGTGTTGCATCTGACTGGGTTGTCGACCGTCACCAGTTCTGGTGCAACACATTCAGTTTCAGAGCATCGTACAACCCACGGCCATGCAAGAATTGCTGTTAATGTTGTATATCCATGTATAGGCGAATCTCTGGATCGTGCAGCGTGCACACGAGCCAATGGTTAGCACTGTCACAACCGAAGTACGGAGGTGCACCCGTCGCGCATGGAGGCTCAACAGAATCACGTAGAGAACGCTGCAGACAATTCCTTCAGGTCGTAACTTGGACTTCGCTGCTTCACGGATGCTTTCAAGCAGCACAGACAGGCAGTGCACCGTACAGCAGTGATCACTGTGCGGTACGACAATTGGTCGACCGGCTGGTGTTACCAAAGCAACCCAGGTTTAGACACACGCAAAGGAACAATCACTTGCGAGGAAAGACTTGCTGGCCACAGGAGGCACCTTGTGTACATGTAAGTGCGGTACATCTAGACACATTGGCCCAGCTGTTGATGTGCACCACACACTGCATCCGTCACAGAGATCCAGGAACAGTCGCACTCGCAAGCTCTCGAGAACCAACAAGTACCGAAACATGGTTGTAGTGAGGAGTTGGGCCACATTTGACGGTGTCAGAGAGACTGGCGGCCAACCGGTACCGCAGTACTTGTAACTGAATGCGCACGTTCAAAAACGAGGATGCTGCACATCCACATTGCAGCCCGGAACTGCCATCATTCATAGAACATATCAGTTCGTGAACACACCTGACGGTGTGCCTTCTGTAACAGTGTCGGTAACAGTTGCCTGAAGGGGACCAGAAGATTGGTTTGGTTAAGATTGTGCACAGGTGACGCTTGAGAATGTGCACACCTGAATCTACGATAACTTCTCCCATAGCTAGTTTGCTTGATCTAGACTGCGATGCTCATGTTTCGAATGGTGTGAGTGAATTCATGCGACAAGAAGTCGAACTGAATGCGTGCGACAAATGGTAGACAGAGAAATAGCGCCCGAAATGAAAGGGCAAAGGAATACACACAGAGCCGAAACTGTAGTCGCAAGGCCCAAAATTGTAATTTCAAGGACCCTTGTTGAACCTAGTCAAATTATCTTACTGCTCCAGAAGCTTGATTTTACCGAGAAGTTCGAGCAATTATAACCATCTGAAAAGCGCAGATTTACAGCTCCGTCGATTACACTTGCCTAAAACTGCTTCAGGTCCGAAAATTTTAAACGGCTACTCGGGCACCACGCCACATCCAAAACGAGCTTCGGCCTCAAAGATAGAAAAAAGGAGACAGAGCAGAGCGAAACATGTCTGACAGTACACAGTACACACTGTGGCGCTCAGGCCGAACCTAAAAATGAGTACGGTGTAGTCCCGGATTTATTTATTTATTTATTTACATGCCTATCAAAGCCACCCGAAACGTGCACAAAAACTATCGAATCGGGAACCACATTTCAGGGGCGGATTCCAAGCAACTGCCCAATTTAACTTCCCCACTCCAACATTCGGCGATCTTTGTACGAGGACAAATCAACAGCAAACTCATACAACCCCCGTTGCAAACAACCCTTTCGAAATTCGAGTACAACATACAAACAGTCGCATGCGAACTCATACAATCTCCCGAGCATGCGAACTCATACAATCTCCTGGTTTAAGGAAGCCCCCCCCCCCCCCATCCCCTCCCCGCGCACATGCTAACTGGGCGAGAACAGAGCAGTGGATATGTGCCCTACTCTCAAACCGAAGGCCCAGGGATGTCCTGAGTATATGCATGCGGACGCAATGCACTGAGTGGAGTCATGTAACAAGGGTGGCGTTGGTGTAGTCAGTCACATGTCATCCCCCCTGCCCCCCCCGCCCGGGAAACAATATGCCCAGCAATCACCACCCCACTGGGGGGGTTAGCCCCCCCCCCCGGCCCCAGGCAGGCCTACCGCCGTGGTGCCGTCGTCTCTCCCCGGCCACTGCACCCCCAGCTCCCCTCCCCTACGCCGCTCTGCGACACGTCCCCCTTCCCTGCACCGTCTTTACCCCCCTTCAACTCTCTCCCAGCCCCGCTAGCTGGCGTCCCCCTACAGCGGCTGTTAGGTTCTGTGCTAATACCAAACGCGCCCGATCTGTTATGATCGTATTCTTCCACTAGGAGCGATGATGTCACTGATATACCGCACATGGCGAATACCTTCGATGTGGAGCATGTCACGCGACCTTGAGAGATCTCGCAGCTGTCACACTTTGCAAAGGCCCAAACGTCAAAAAACAGCTTAAACGTCGGAAATTTTACAAGTGTTTTGCTGTCACACACAGCTGAACTGTCGGAGGTATTCGCCATGTACGGTAGTAGATTCGCCTACAGTCGCACCAGCGTCCCTCTATCCCAAGCTGCTGCCAGCCCTTGCTGCTGGCCCCACTTGCAGGGTATTGTCCCCGCCCCCGCCCCCGCCCCCCACAGCCCTCGCCCACTCGGCGACGCTCCCAAGGAGGGAGCGGCTCCCTCCCTGCTGCTGCCGCCCTCGGCATCCCCTGCGAACCTCCCTTTCGCCGGGGCCGGCTACCCTAGCTTACGTAGAGGACATTGAAGCGGATCCGACATGGACGAGTCAATGTCAAGAGGGAGAGGGTCACAGGGGTGGAAGTAGCGCAACCGGTGGGGCAGAGGTTGGCGCAGGCTGAGACGGAGGATGAGGGAAGCTGGCGAGGGTTCGGCAAAATACATGGCGGCAGGGGGACCTGTACCTGCTAAGGGGGAGTGGGGGGCGGTGGTGAGAAACCGATTTTAGCGCCGATCTAACATGGCGCGCCCGCCGGGAGAAAGGAAGTGATGCAGGAATGCTGATGGGGCATCTGGAGAGGGGGTAGGCAACTCTGTGAGGCAGGGAGGGCCAGGTGTTCCGATTGTGGGGGACCTTGGCGGCGTGGTGACGTCACCTGGGAGCATGCTCGGGTTCCATGCCATGCTGGCCAGCAGTGGGCACGAGGAACCCAGGTAGCCGGGCTCGCCCACCTGCGGCAGAGTTCAACTGTCGGGTTCTGTAGTTCGATTAAGAACTACTGTGTTCAGTTGTGCCCCTCTGTAAGCGGGCATGCTCGGCTCCCTGAGCTGCTTGCTCCGTCTGTGGAGGTGGAGCGGCTACTGGAGTTGTGAGTATCTGTCGTTGCCTTTGGTGTTCCGCTGCTTTAGTCAATTTCTGAGCATTTGTTGGATTTGCTCTCTCCCCCGGCCGCGTCGTGTCGATATCATGACTGGCGGGTTGTGTTGGATCTGAGTAGGAACAGGCGGTACATCACTGTGTGTCGATGCAATTACATTACTGTGTGTTAATACACTCCCATGGATGTTTTCTATGCATGGGATGTGTATATTCTGCCGAATTCGGCATTAACATCCAAGAATATCCCTCTGAATGTTTGAGAACTCCCCTCTGCTAGCCCAGCGCTACATGGGCGAGAATCAGAAAAGATAAAAATTCATGCATAACAGAATTCCGCTGCAACATCTCCTACGTCACGTCCTGACAACTGTTTCACCAATCGTTAACGAGAGTATTGGCGAACGTCATGTAACTATCAACGTCATCCTTCTGTCGATGTGATCACATTATGAGTGTGAGGGCCCGCTGGGGGCTGTGCACAAGTATTGTGACGCGTCACGATGGGGGGTTGTGCACAAGTTGTACATAACCTATGCATGACTGGGCCTTTTTCAGAACCTGCACCCGGTTTTGAAGAATCCGGTACGAGGCCGTCTGGATTGAGTCAGAACTTTTCCGGACATTGTGCGAACTCCGCAGAAGCTTTGTGCGCATGCATATTATGAATGTTCTACTTGATCGAAATCTCTACAGCACAGCTGTGGTACAGCAAACTGTGCATGTTCGCTGCGCTGTCCTTCTTCGATTCGATGCATATTTATACGTTGTTGCCGTTGAGACATGCGCATGCGAAGTGAGCTCACGTCGACTCGAGTACCAAGGCGAATATTTCTCTAGTTACGGTAGCAAAACCCCCCCAACCACCTTCGGACCTCGGCCCTCGGCATACCACTTGTACTGCAATTGCGAGCACTCTTTCAACAGTGAAACATAAGAGTTGGTGCCAGACAGCGAGCTTGTGACAGAGGGTAAAGAAGTCCACCAGGTAGGCATCTATTGTAGCCGCTGCAGCGATTTGCATGCTTGCGTCATGTATCCTCCGGCCGGCTTGCATGCCGTCAGCCATCTGCAGGATATTTCGCGTGTTCTGTCTGATGCGTTCACACTTCTTCGTCGGCGATGCTAGCTACAGGGACGCACTGTTTTTGGCGATGGGGCCTGCATGCAGTGTGCCAATCGCAATGTTAGCGCTTGTGTATAATGTATATGATGGCAGGCCATCATACAGACGGTACATACGTGAATACATCAACCAGTGCGTCGCTATGGGACCACACAACACCGCTCACAATGTGGAATCGTGCCTTGAATCGTGACATGTCAGATTCGTCCTGGACCATCGTCCACACTATGTTTGTATGGTATACCACTCGCCATTGTTTGGATTGCAGTTGTCACTTCGTGAAGTACTAGTGTGTCGAGAAAGTATAGCTATATCCAGCAACGCTGAATATCAGCTGACCTGTGATTCGTGTGTGGTGTTGTATTGCTCTGCTAGCCACGATTTTCACTCGCGCTGACTGTAAAGTTGAATGCAGTACCCCGAATCCGCGAGCAGCCGCAAGGATACAAATCTATTGTGATACTTTGAAGTAGAATTGCATGGTTGTCCAAGAGCACTGCAGCCCACTGTATAATTATTTCGCCTTACTTACGTACCCTGGCATCTGCTGTTACGACGTTTGCAACGTGTTTTGAGAGTCTCCGTGCGAATTCAAAGCGGTGTATTGGTTACATGTTCCAGCAGTGCGTTTACGGAGGCTGTAGCATGTACAGTATAGAATAAACAGTATATATTTCCTTTGACCAGACCATATAACAATCTGTTAGGGCACAACAGCAGTCTAAGCTGCGCCGCTTAATCACCACATTGAGCATTTCCAGTTCCTACTGGTCGGAACTTGCTGCCAGGCTGTCACCTTCGTGCATGCTATTCGCATACGGAAAGCTAACAACACGCACTAAATAGGCAAGGAGGCAGAAAGAGTACTAGCAACTGCGGCGTGTGCAGGTCTCGGAGGATCGTTGTTAACTTGAAAGCAGTGTGAGTTTGATGTGGATCGCAATGAGGGGGGTCGTTGCGGCAGCATTTTTTGCAGTTCTGGCACTCTCGCTGGGCACCTTGCAGGTCACAGCTGACCAATCATCATTTGTCCCACGTGCGTCCCAAGCTTCCGTCCCTCGTAGTCACGCATTCTGCTTCATGAAAGTGCTATCAGTTACGAAAACGGAATTGTTATTGATTCCTGCAACTGTATAAACTTACACGGACGAAACACAATTCTATGCAGAATTGTCTGCATTTTGCGGTTGGCTGTTTCGCTAAGGCCTATGAGCGCTGCTGCGCGATGGATGGAGCACTCGGACTGGCTTCGTAATATAGCTTTATTCATGCATTTGTTCATTGTTCCGCTTCAGGCACAACACCTGTGGGCACATTTTGGCATTGTGTTTAAATTTCAGTAGTTACATCGACCATGTGTTTAAATTTCAGTACTATAGAAGTTTAGGTACAGAGTGCTGAATAATACTTTCGTGATGGTGCCGTTGTGCTATTCGAGTGACAGTTGTGGATATTATGTGTTAGTTGCTGATGGATAGTTGGGTTTATGCCTATTGACTAACTTTCTGGTTTGTAAAAGACTCGGATAGGTGATTGGCCCCCAGGGCCCATACTACAATATTCGGACGGTGAGGTCGATTTTCTGAGGTCGATTTTCCATGAGGTCGATTACACATCGACAAGGACGCTGGACAAGCACAGAAGCATATGCACTCGGATATGTAATAATGCATTTATTTATTGTGCAGGCCCAACACCTGATCCGGTGATCGACCGCTGCTGCCCGAAAGACCATTACTGCTGCGGAGGCAAGTGCATATCTAACTTATTCAGCTGCCGGCTCGAACCTTGGGACTCCCCGAACCCTGATGTGAGATTTCCTGTCTCTTTCTATCTCTGTCTCCCTGTCTCTCTCTGTATCTCTGCCTGTCTGCCTGTCTTCCTGTCTCCATCTCTGTCTCCCCTTCTTGGGTATGGTGTGGTTCTGGAATAGGTCTCTCTCTGTCTCACTCTTTGTCTCTCTTTGTCTCTGTCTCTGTCTCACTCTCTGTCTCTCTCTGTCTCTGACTCTGTCTCACTCTCTGTCTCACTCTCTGTCTCTGTATCTCTCTGTCTCTCTCGCTCTATCGCTCTGTCTCTCTGTCTATCTCTCTGTCTCTCTCGCTCGCCCCACACCCCCCCCCACCCCGACCCCCGACCCCAGTCTGTAATCTAATAATTCCATCACAGTTCAAAGGCACTTACAAAGACAGATACATGCATGCAGAGCGCCTGCTGCAAGCCCCCTCCTCCAGACTGCTGCCCCAAAGGCACAGCTTGCTGTGCCGGGGAGTGTGTGGATGTGGTGTGGTACAATCCAGATAAGTGCAAGCATACAGACTGCAGTGCCGCCGCCTGCTGGCCTGAGCCTGTGCCGGTGTGCCCCTTCTCTGCGAATGATACAAATTTTGAATTTTTTTAAATATTTTTAGGATAATCTTCCCGTCTTTTCATGATTTCATGATTTCATTTTCATATTTTCTTGATTAAAAAAGGTAATCGGGCATCAGATTTTCATTCGCTCTAAAGTGCACACAACATGCGTACAAGCGTGCAACGTACACACGTACACACGTACTGGAGTACCCTCTGGGGTGCTCCTTTTTTGTCAAAGAAAGGAGCACCCCAGAGCACCCCTTTTTCTTTTACTAAGTTGGCATGCTATGATTTGCTGGTACATGAGCCATGCTATGGAGTTATGCCTGCAACTTTACACACTTTTGTCACACGGCAGACTGTCCTTCCACAGTGGCGGCAGAAGTTTGGGATCGGTGCAATGCTTATGGCAGCTAACACATTGCAGTATTATGTGCATGCACACCATGCATGCACGTTCTCCACTGTGGGCAGTCGCGTCGCTAGGCGCCAACATGCGTTGGTGACGCGGGCAAACGCTGTGTAGTGGCCATGGGGCCCAATATTTCAACCAACAGCGGAGGACCCTGCTAATGGGCACTGTCTCCTGATGCTTGGTCCATCTGAAATTATACAGCTTGCTGCGGTAAATTTTCGGGTAAAGAGTTCTGGGAAACGACTTTCACAATGGACCATCGTCGACGGTGCTGTTGTGCCATTCGAGTGAAGTGGTGGATATTGCGTGTTAGAGGATTCTACTATTTGGGTTCATGAATATTCACTACCTTTCCGGTTTGTTAAGAACCACAGCTTTGTGTCATTGAACGGCCATTTGCATTTGCAAAACGGCCCGAGTGAAGTGGTGGATGTTTTGTGTTGATTTCGGCTATTTGGGTTCATGCCTATTCACTGCCTTTCCGGTTTGCAACTTTGCAAAACAGCCCGATGTTATGCATTTGTGAGCATGCATGTGCAGGTATGCGAGCAGGAGCCCTTCTACGACCCCCAAACGTGCAAGCCTATCAGTCTGGAGCGGTGGAGCTTCAACCCTAAGTCCGGCGAATGCGAGAGTTTCTATTGGACTCAATGCGACAAGAACGACAACCACTTCGAGAGTAGGAAGGCGTGCGTGCTCAGGTGCGAGAGGTGGGCGAGGACTGCTGAGGTGGCTTAGGCTGCCGAGGTGGCTCAGGTGGGGGAGGTGGCTTAGGCTGCCGAAATTGCATATGATGCCGAGGGGGCGTAGCCTGCGCATGTGTAAGCGATTCATCAAGATTCAGGCTGCCGAAGTGGCTTATGCTGCCGAGGTGGGAGCTTGTTCTGTTTGGCGTGAGGTGGTGCAGTTGGTATGGACGGTGTACCTGGTGGACTTGGATGTGGTGTAGTTGCAGGATAGGTTGTTTTGTATTGTTTGCCATTGGCAATGTGGGTTGGTGCCTGAATTCCGTTCTTCTAGGTTTTTCAGGCCAGAGTTGATTGATTGTAATAGTCACTGTGTTAATAGAATCGACTGTGTTAGATCCCTTAGTGTAGATGAACAGGTGATATAGGGGATGTATGATTGGTGTGATGCCGAGGGGGCGTAGCCTGCGCATGTGTAAGCGATTCATCAAGATTCAGGCTGCCGAAGTGGCTTAGGCTGCCGAGGTGGGAGCTGGTTCTGTTTGGCGTGAGGTGGTGCAGTTGGTATGGACAGCGGTACCTGGTGGACTTGGATGTGGTATAGTTGCAGGATAGGTTGTTTTGTATTGTTTGCCATTGGCAATGTGGGTTGGTGCCTGAATTCCGTTCTTCTAGGTTTTTCAGGCCAGAGTTGATTGATTGTAATAGTCACTGTGTTAATAGAATCGACTGTGTTAGATCCCTTAGTGTAGATGAACAGGTGATATAGGGGATGTATGATTGGTGTGTCAAGTCGTAGGAATTGACTACATGACCCGATATTACATATATCGTCAATATGCCATACCAGCGGACCGATATGTTCTGTTCGTATAGTGCCAACACGCCCTTCGAAAACAGGATTGCATGTACATACTTCAAAGTTTGAATTTCAAATGAAGTTGCAGCCGGGCTAAAAGTCATGAGATGCAAGGTAAGCTACGGCTATACGTTTGGAGCACATACAATATAATAAGAAGCGAGTGCCACGGGTCTCGGTCTTTACAAACCTGAAAGGGTAGTGCATAGGCATGAACTCAAATAGCCGACAGCAATCAACACAGAATGCGGCCACCTCTCAGTTACATGTCTAGGTGAAACCTAACATAATATGGTGTGTCACAGGCTTGACTCCACAAGTCACAGGCTTGACTCCATAGCATGGCTCATGGTACCAGCAAACCATTAACATAATCTGATAGTATGAACGATGCGCGATAGCTCACTACTCTGTGTTCATTCTTCGTTTCTTCGTCGGCGACCCGCTCGATCTCGTTGTCTTCTGCAACGCGTCAGTCAGCAGGCTCTGTTTCGCGGTCTTCTTTCCCCCTGGGCTGCTGCGAACGCTGCTAGTGGTGACCGCAGCTTCAGCGGATGCAACGTCAGCGATGGCTGCAGCGGCATTGGTGCCTTCGCCCGCCGCCTTGCCTGCGGCGTAAGCTTGCTGCATGCGCGCCTTGTTCTCGGTCGACGCTTCTTTGTGGTCGACGATGGGTTTCGGGTAATCGATACCTATCATGCATTTGGCCTTTCGCTGCGTGTCCAGAGGGGCTGTCCATGGCTCGTAGATGTACTTTGCTGGGAAGTGTTTGAGCTCTGGCACAAAATGGCGGATAAAGTCGCCGTTTTTGTCGTATTTTTGAGCGAATGAAATCGGGGAGTACACCCGAAAGTACTGGTAAAAGAATCTAGAGCAAGAGAGCCACTGCCAGTTTCCTGCAACAACGGACAGGGGAAGTAGTCGTACTTCTCTGGCTGAAGTCCGGGAATGTCGCATAGGAAATCTAGCCGAATCTGGGAGTAAAAGGGAAGAATTCCAAGCAACCTGAAGCAGACGGCAGCGGAAAAAAACACCACTACTCAAAGCGAACAACACGCCAGAACCATCTCAAAAAAACAAAATGTAACGCACCATTGTTGATGTAATGGTCCGCATCAAGCAAGTACTTGTCAAAGACATCCCTGCCTGCCTCCCAGGAGCACCAGAGGTCCCCCCGGGTCAAGAAACTCGCCACCGCATGCCGCGCGAGATGATGCATCCACCCCCATGCATGCAGCTGACGCATGACTGCGTCAATCCACGGGAACCCTGTACGGCCCTCCTCCCATGCTTTCACTAATTCGGGTTGCGTCTGCCAAGGAATCTGTCGCACCGAAGCATTTCCTTCCATCTGCAAATGTCGAGCCAACACTCGCTTGGTGATCAGTTGCAGCCACACCCATGTCGCAATGGGTCGGGGTGTTACGATTCTGGGAGAATCTAATATCTAATATATCGGCGACGGCATCTTTCCTAGCGGCAGAAAATACGGTGACCTGGGTCAGGCTCCTGGGTCGGACTCTCTTGGTATTATTAGCACAGAAGCTAGCAGTGGGGAGGGGGGGGCACCTGGTGGTGGTTAGGGGTGGCGTAGCCAACAGTGTAAAAGAACTCTCGCCAGTATAGCTGTGCAAGCAGGGAAACTGGGGGGTCCGTGTGCTTGCCTTTGCTGTACACCTCCTTCAGTTCCCTGCATGCATGTGTATTGTTACAAGTTTGTTCTCGTGGCCCCTGCGCTGCTGCCAGGCTCTCAAACACGAGAACAAACTTGCGCGCAAAATGTGTCAGGTTCTCGATGTTGTTCTCGATGTGAAATTCACAGATCTACACAGATCTCAAAGCTGGTTTTGTACTTTATTGCTGTTCGCTTGGAGGAGAGGAGTTATTGGGACGTATATTGGAGCTAGTTGCGAAGCAGTACTGCTGGGGTTTTGGTGGCCTACATGCATGGGGTTGTCGGTGGCTATGAGGGGAGTATTCGGTTCAGCAGAACCACAGAGACTGTGCTGACATTGAATTCTAGATATTGTGAAGGTTTGAAAGATTCCATCGACAGGACTGGCGAGCTAGATTAGGATGGGAAAGAATGAGAAGGTGTCGTTTCGTGATGCTGAGAGAGCGAAGAGTAGGAAGCATGTCTTGAACGGAGCCACTGTGGTTCCTTTGGTTAAGTCTACTTTTCGGAAATGAGGCCCTTCTGCTGAGGGTTACTTGCAGCACCTTGCTACTGGTGCTTATTCCACTGGTGTTGTAGATCGTGGTCTGTGGTTGCGAATCAGTAGACAGAATCTGAGTTGGGCCCTGGCTCGTGGTCGTGGCATTTTGTTTCGTCATTACTATCGCAGTTTGGCTAAGAGTGGCGGCAAAGACTTTCGTGATGGTGCTGATGTGCAATTTGAATGAAGTGGTGGATGTTTTGTGTCAGTTGCTTTCGGCTAATTGGGTTCATGCCTATTCACTACCTTTCCAGTTTGTAGAAAGATTAGGGTGGACCAAGGAGAGACACCAACGATGCTAGGCAAGTATGCAAAGGTTTGTCAAGGTTTGGGTTATGTAATAATGCTGCTACACACAGTACTAGTACCGTAGCTTCAAAGCATTAAACGCACCAGAAGAACTTGCGTGCAGACAGGCAACCAAACTTGAGGTACGGCGACAGACCCGTCGTTGCTGGCTCAGGGTCAAAGGCTGCGGGGTTTCCTTTCGGCTTCTCGAAACTGCGCACCTACATATGCATGAACATGGTCATGTATGCAGTATGTGGCGATGACTTTATGCACAACGACGCAACACACAAGGAAGCATACATGAGGGCAGAATCAGATATTCGAACCGTACCCAAGCACCTCTAGCCATGTACTTTGCCAGCCGCGCGATGGCCTCATCTTCGCCACCCTGTGTAGGAACTGCTGGTGTGAACTTCACACTGTGAACAAGTGCTAAAGATATGTAGATCGAGATACTAACGATCAGGGTGTTCGTTTCAATTTTCAATTTTCAATAGGAAAGAAACATGACGCATTGTCGTTGATTCAAGGGCCCTGGGCCCAGGCCTAGGGGCCAATGAGGATGCATGAATGGTTTCCAACTGTCGCACGGCAACTGATTGAATCTGATTGGGCCCAATGATAAGCATATTGACAGTCAAGTCAAGTCATGCATGTGCACGTTCCAAGTGCGAAGGCATCAAAGATCAATGCAAATTCTGCAAACACAAGCGCAAGTGTGACGTTCGTGCTGCCATTTCAGTCCATGCATGGTACACAGTATCGGTACATTGGGCAGTACTTAGGGGGGGGGGAAGGCATGTAGGATCACGCCAACTCCGAATGGAATGGGTCTCAGCACTCCGAAGAGTGGGGGCGGGGGGGGAGGGCGGGGGGGTAGCTTGGAACGTACAGGTGCATTATGAAGGCTGTGCATAGCAACTTGGGGCTGCCAGGATGGCGACATAAGTACCACAATAAATTATATGTACCACCTACATATGTACCACAAAGAACCATATGTACTGCAACAATCCACACTTCTCAAGTGTACTGATATGTGTACCATCAAATGTTCCATACCAGCGCATGCCAGCCTTGGTTTTGCAGCGTGCATTAAACTGGAAAACGAGCACAGAGGGCAAGCAAAGTATTAAAAAAGAACATCTGCACAATCATGCCTCTCTATGGCACACATACTTCACTTACCGCCCGTGCGCGCGAAATCCACAAGGATTCTCGTTCTGCGTCACCGCCCACACCGATATGGACTCTAAGCAATGAACCCATACGAGCACGCGGCCAAGGCCGCATGTGCGCAACTCTGGCAAGTGCACTTGACAGTGTGTGGATAAGAAAGGGCGGCCCTGGGGGCCAAAAGAAATAACGCCGGTACAAACACGGGTTCACAAAACTTGCTCAGGCCGAAGCCCTTCTTGGGCATGACGTGGTTCCCGATTAAATTTATGTTTTTCGCATGGCAGGTTTTTATGGCAGACAAGGGATTAAAAACCACCTGAAAAGGGGCTCCTGCTCCATCGTTTGGTAGCTCAATGTTGAGGTTTGCAGCAGTCGGTACTTCTCCGGTGCCATTCCAAAGCCACTCGCTGATGCATGACAGATCCTGGGGCGTTTCCGGAAGCTTCTCAGGAGCTTCTAGAGGCTTCGGCGGTGCCGGAATCCTTTTGACGAGAGCTGTGAAGCTGGACATTGTCTCTGGTGCCTTGCCTTGGTTCATCGTGATGAGGTACTCTGAGTCCCATAGTGTGTGGCTTACAGATGGTTTCGGCTGCATCACAAATTCACTTGAAATCCCAATTTTTTGTTATTTTCTGTCGTTTTTTTTTACAAACCGGAAAGGTAGTTTATGTGGACATAATATACAAGAAGCCACGCGGCGCCGGCGACGAGGTCGGCGATCCGTAGGGTTCGGCCAAAACACTTTATGAAACTATCCGTCCCCGAAGGAAGGCCCTGGGAGCCAAATAACCAAAGCTGCTAAATCAAAACGTGCCAAAACCTTTTATAAAACAATTGACGCACTTATAGAGAGAGGACCTGGGGGCCAACCTTGCCCTGCACGCCAGCTGGCTTCTGCGCTCAGGTTTGAGCAAAAACGTTTGTTTGGGGAGACTTCCACCCACCATGCACTGGTGAGCTGCGCATGCACACACATGCGCATATGCATACAGTAACGAGCCTCAACTGGGACCACTGCCGCTACATGTCTCAGTGGTCAGCGACCTTCGTTTCATAATAAAAGCCACAAGGCCTCAGAGTGTATTGCATAGCGTCTGGAAACTAGATTTATACTCCGTTCCAGTACAGTTGCTGGATTTGTAGCCCCTCCTGCCCCATCGCTGAATTTTGGAGCACAGTTGAGACCGCACGGCGGTGAATTGAATACTGGCCATTGATTCAGGAGGAAGAGATTAAGAAAAATGGCAAAAGTGTCTGATGAAGCATTCTGTATGTTCCCTGAATCACGCATTGTTACGATTGTAGGCGAATCTACTATATTAGTGACATCGTCGCTCCTAGTGGTAGAATACAATCATAACCGATCGGGTGCTTTTGGTTTTAGCACAGAACCTAACACACATGATACGATCCCGGGAATTGATGGGCTTGCACAAGAGTTGATCGAGAACTACGCCAGAACTTCCATATGAAAACCTCAGCCTCAACACTTTCACAGGGGCATAGGTACGACTGCATGGCAAGTTACCAGAGGGGTCCTCGTGAAGGATGCAGAGAGCCATGCGCTGTCACACTGCTAATTACAAGGCACATGCAGAAGTGTGTAAAGTTACAGGCTGAACTCCATAGCATGGCTCATGTACCACATGCAGAAGTGGACTCACAAATAGACTTCATTCCATATCTGAAGAGCTCTTTGGCTTCAGTGTGTGTCACAAAGTTGAAAGATAATGACAGGGACAAAATCGAATAGCATACAGAGACTTCACTCGATCTCTGTGGCTACATTTCTCTCATTGTTGTTTGGAGCACTTTGTGATCCAGTCATTTCAATGGGATGCACCAATCAGAGGTCAAAAGGACAAGCATCTTTCCATTTTGTTTGTTTCGTGTGTCAGGTAGTGCGTGTATTGACTTGTTTCCCTTCTACAGCCACACAAGAGAAGGTTCAATGAAAGTTTAGTGGATCATTGTGTAAGGAAAGATACAACAGAGGCCGCACCTCACAGCCGAGTTCCTTCACTGCAGCTGATACGGCTACATCGCGACCGAGTGCGTATGGTTCCGTGTCTTTCTCGAAGCACAGTGTGTGTGCTCCTAGAGCACTGACAACAGCTGGAATAGCGACTTTTGGATCCCCGTGTAGCACTATGAGCCTAGAATTCACCTTCACCAAGTTGTCGTGCAGGTTATTTAGGCTCTGAAGGAGAAAGTTGAGCCTGTTGGCGCCCACATTGCCTGATGCAATGAACCATGGATCCAGGCAGAACACTGGATATAAACAGGCTGTGCTGCTGGCAGCCTCTAGTAGGGATGGGTTATCGTGAATACGTAGTCCCTGCGTGCGAAAGGTTGTTTCTATCCAGGGAATTGACAATGACTCTGAACCATAAAGGCGACAATGGTGGGTGCTAAAGGTCTCAAATGGTCCATAACACCACACAGAGTCCGGATGAAAGTCTAAGATGTACTGGTTTGGGTGGAGTGCGCTTTTATAGCCCAATGATGACCTACAGGTGCACTCAGGTCTGCAGTCACAATCGTGCGGTCAGATCATCCACAACGTACGCAAGGCCACGCACCTTTCGAAACCATACTATGGTAGCTGGACTCGACATTAAAGTGGCGGAAACTGAAGTGTGCCTCCCCCGTTGTTGATTTGCAAGTCTGCCTGGTCTTGTGCTTGATGGGATAAGTACAAGGCTGCGAACGCTTCTCAGCGACACATGTACTCTACTGCGCAGGCAGCTGTTCATGCGCTAGCAAGCAATGCTTCCTATGTGCCGTATACGTCGATGCGACAGGCAAACGCTTGTGTCAGGCACTACATTTACGATCTGTCAGCAACACTTGGATACAACATCTGTGTGTCCACCTTAGAGATACCTGGTGATACAGTGGTGAGGCAATGCAAAAATAACAAAAAAAAGTGACAACAAGTATGCGCGTGGTAGCCAGCATGGAGCTTTGTACTGGCTTGCGACTGGCACTTGAATTCAGACAGCTTCACAGGTGGGGTGGGGGCCACCAAAGTACCAAGTGGTAACGTACAGCAGCATTAATTACTGGTTTGTGTACCCTACATCGTTTACAGTACGCTCAGATTCACAGTACCTGCATCGATTCCAGGCTGAACTGGCCATGTCTGACTCGAACATACATGTCCGCCTGCGGCCTCTTTGTAAAAAGTGCGACTTACATCGATACAGGCTTTGTGAAAGCCTGCACACCGTGGACACATCTCCCATTCCATTTATTATTCTTCAAACCGACGAATGCATCTCCCGGGTTCCAGAGCTCCCTGTCCCAACAGAGAACGCCATGCATGCAGCCCAAACGGCCGCGCAAACCCTATCCCAAACCAAGATATCCCGTTCCGGGCGACATGGCTTCTCAATGTTGCTCCCCCACAACTAGCAGTGCTTCAGATCGTGGTTATGAGCAACTACAATAGCACGGACCCATTAAAAGTGTGTGCACTTACCGAAACCCGAAACCCGAGGAAACCCCAGAGGGAATCATCCTTCACAGAATGGCTGCACAGGAAGGCTACAGAGGAACATCGCCATGTACACCAAAACGAAGGTGCACCACTTCACCACACAGTTGCGTCTTGCGGCGTCTTCATACTGTGAACTTCACACACTCCTGCCACTGTGAATCCTAAACAGCTGCACCCGCCGAATCTCTTGAGTTCCAGGAAATTCACGGTTCTGGGACTTCACACCGCTCAGCATGCTCTCTCACACAAGATTACCTGAAACTCAAAACAAAGAAAATAACCATGATACCTCAAAGCGGGGCTCCAGTACCCCTCAATCATGCACCCCATGCATCCCATACCACCCTGCATCTCTGCTTGCGTGCCTCAGTTTTTTGTCGGTCGAGAGCGTGACCAGAATGAAACCAATAGGGGAAAAAGAAGGGAAATAAACACTACTTTTTCGAACGAAGAAAGATCATAGCAGCTGCTAGTTTGTTGACTGGTCCTCAGAACTCGGTTTCGCGGGCATTTCGGCCGTGAACGTTTGTCGGTCGTACAGGGAATTCAGCATTTTCAAGAGCTCTTCAGATGAAGGACGCTTTACTGGATCGCGCTGTAGGCATGACTGAACGACCCTGGACAAAACGCGAAGTTCCGGAACGCTCTTGAATGTTCCGACCTCGGACTCCCAGTCATAGGCTCGATTTCCAAGCGCCGCCAACATAACGTCGAATTTCGGCCACGAGAAACAGTTAAATGCGCGTTTATGGGTGACCAATTCGAAGGCCATTACGCCGATTGCCCAGATATCGACAGAGGCGTCCGCGACAATGCTGGTGGCACCACCGTGGAACGCCTGTAGGGTTTCTGGGGGCGCGTAGACTGGGCTGAAAGTGAGCCTGGCGGGAAGACCTGCATGCATGCGAAGAAATCTGATGTGATTACTTGCTCAGGACACAGCTGAGAGCGCAAAGAATTCTCAACCTGAAAGAGTTCTTTCGAAAGATCCCCGATCCAGTTCTTGGATTCACAACAACAAGCAGGTGAGCAGGCATGCATGCATGCAGATCAGGGGGTGGAAGGAGGTTAGACGACGGGTGGAGGGGGGGTGGGAGGGGGGTGAAGAGGTGTGAAGGGGGGTGGAGGGGGGGCGCACCGATCTCGGCCGCGCAGCCAAAGTCGATAAGTGTCCAGGAGTGCACCACGGCGCGCCAGAGAATGTTTCCAGGCTTCAGGTCTCGGTGGACGATACCCTGTTGATGAAGGGTGTGAACCCTCTCTGTCATGTGCAGAAGCATCTGCAGCATGCATTGTGGTTACATGCGTGTGCCTGGCTTGCGAAAAGGGTGCAAAGTTACAGGCTTAACTCCATAGCATGGCTCATGTACCAGAGCGAAAAGTACCAGTGCGAAAAGCGACATCGACTGTGACGCGACACGGTAGCACACAAAGCACATAGGTCTAGGAGCATCTCCAAGAAGGTAACCATGCATCTCCAAGAACGTTAACATCACATGTAAGGTGGGTACATGGTGGTTACATGCATGTCAGATCCTGGCATGTGTATCGGCCGATTGTTCAGAAACAATTTGACAGTCTTTACAAACCCGAGGAAAGAGAGATTGCATCGACAGGACTGTAGAACTATAAATTGTGTGAGTCAGCAGTAGGAATAGTGCAGAGAGCTACACATGTGCAGACTGCAAGCAGGAGAAGTACATCAGGCGGGGCGGAGGTACCAACACAAAGGAATGTGTGTAAAGCTGCA
This sequence comes from Ulvella scutata, assembly GCA_032359135.1. NCBI lineage: Eukaryota > Viridiplantae > Chlorophyta > Ulvophyceae > Ulvales > Ulvellaceae > Ulvella > Ulvella scutata. Next base: position 23,352 of record JAUMHD010026949.1, read on the forward strand.
GGCAGAACTCCATAGCAAGACAAAGGAAACCTAGATAGCACCTCTAGGAGCTAGCAACACAGAATTGAAACTGATCTACAACAGCCGACAACAGCCGCCGCACGAGCTTTCCCCCTAGGAAAGGCACTGAAAAAGGTAGTGAAATCATCGTACCCTTTACAAACTGGAAAAGGTAGTGAATAGGTATTGAACAGAAAATGCCGAAACGTGTCAACACAAAAGACCAGCGTTCACTCGGGGCACACCAGCACCATCCCACCACTGTTATCCAAACTGCGATAGCAATGACAAAGCACAATTATTGATACTAGTGCACATAATAAAATACAACGAACTGAAATGAATAATAATATACAAGCAGCAAGCAATGAAAAACAGACATATAATCTAAACACAAGCTGTGAACAGGAAATTGAAAACTGCCGTATGATAGAAACAACACGAGCTGGGAATAGGAAAGCACTGCAAGGCAGTTATTTCTTACAAACCGGAAAGGTAGTAAGTAGGCATGAACCCAAATAGCCAAAAGTAACTAACACAAAACATCCACCACTTCACTCGAATGGCACAACAGCACCATCACTGCAAAGCAGTAGCATGTTGTATACTATTTGGGTTCTAAAACCTTTCATTGCTTGACAGGCGAGTTGAAGTTAGGGAATGTGCCGCAGTGGCCAGAGGCACAACGGCCAGAGGCGCAGTGGCCAGAGGCGCACTTGAATAATGGTCGGGAAGTCCGGCTGGATGCGCAGCTGCCACTCATCGAGGCTCTCTCCACGTTCCACGACTATGAAAGGGGGATACCGCCACCCCTCCCGCGTCATCGCCGTCCCCTGTAGACACACATGCATAGCGCTGTCACTCAAATTTCACATTTTGTACACTTATATCCGACGTTCTAGTGGGATCATCAACACGCAACCAAGACTATTCACATCACACTGTGCCGCTACGTTACAGCAGGCTACAACATGATGAAAGTGCCTGATGAAACTCACAGATGAAAGTAACTGATGAAACTCGCTGATGAAACTTATTGATGACAGCTTCCTCTTGTTGCATCCTCCTGTCATTAGCTAGGGTTCCAACCCCCCCTCCAAGTCATGCATTGTACTTCATAACCGAGTCCTTGTCGATGTAACTACTGATGAAAGTAACCGATGAAACCGCCTGACGCGCGTACCTGATGAAACTGCCTGATCACAGCACAGGCATACACACAACCACACGCAAAGAAACAAGCGGGGCCACCGATTCCACACACCCGGTCATTATTCTCAATCAAGCTGATGGCAGGCATCAGACCCCGAAGGCTGGATTGCGAGTACAGCCGCTCCTCACAATCAAACGAGTTTCTGTTCCAGAAGAACTTTATCGCGACTCCAGCACCTGTGGCTTGAGACCGTGCAAACTGCACCACCCCCTGGCCACCCTCCCTCCTCTCGTGCTCTCCCAGCAGCTCGTACTGGCCTAGGAAAAGCTCGTGGGTGTGCGATGCATGATCTAAGGCGGACTTGAGGAGCTCTTTGTTCATTGTGGCTCCTGGGTGCTCTGGGTAGGGCAGCGAGAAAACGGGGGTGGGGTAGGTGGCGTCGTAGGTCATCGAGGAGATAGACTGTTGGTGTGCTGCAGCAGAACTCTCGGCGTGAACTCGCGGTGTGAAGTGTGAAGTTCACAATGTGAACTGGGAAACGTGGCATGACGCATGTCCCCTGTGGATGATAGTGTGCGAAGATAAGGTTGAGAGGATAAGGTAGAGGATAAAAGAAGTTGAATTAGAAGCAGTGTTGTCTGAGGAGGATTAGGAGAGCGTTGTCATTCACACACTGGGTGAAGGTTCCGACCAGAAGGTTCCGGCCAGAACAAGCGCAACATGACGCAGGGGTGAGGTGTGAAGAAGTATGTCAACATACGGTTGAGAACAGAACGTTCTAGAATCTATATTAACTCAGGAGGACGAATAGAACGTCACAAACACAGGCCACAAATAGAACATTCTATAAGCAACACGAATAGAAGGTTCTAGAAGCAACAGTACCTCGGGAGGCTCCACCACCGGAGCTGTTATGGGGGGAGCTGTGGCCGATGGCGCCGCTGGGGTGGCTGCTGAAGATGCGACCCCATGCTGCAGCGTCCATGCCTCCCAGTGAGCTGTGGTGTGAGCTCTGCTGCTTGGGAGGGAGTGTGCTGCCTGAGGCTTGCCTCGCCATGTGGCTCTCGACTGCCTGCATGGGCAGCGAATGATGAAGCAGAGTTGGCACTACGAAGCAGAGTGGGTACGATGAAGCAGAGTGTGTGCTATGAAGCAGAGTGGGTACGATGAGGCATATCAAACGAGCGCCTTTGAGCCCAAAAATGACACAAAAGAACCAGCACAATTTCACCATCGCGAGTCCTTCCCGCTTTGGATACTTGGGTTCAGTGTTGCACACGCCCCTCTGTGGGGTATCTTTTATTAAAAGATAATGGCACCAACAAGATTTCCCCCGTATCGCTAGCTTAGCGATAATGGGCTACTTCTGATATTTTATGTCGCGACAAATAAGCGAGATGTGCAACACCGGTTGGGTTCATGCCTTATTACCTCATTTCCGGTTCCGAACGGTGTGGTTGAAAAAAGGTACAGTGGTAAACCGCACAAAACAGTTACTTTACAAACCGAAAGGTGGTAAATAGGCATGAACCCAAATAGCCAAAAGTAAGTAACACAGAACATCCACCACTTCACTCGAATGGCACAACAGCACCATCACGAAAGTCTTTCCCAGCACTCTTAGCCAAACTGCGATAATAGTGACAAAACAGTAGACGAATGTCAGCGAAATAATCTAATGTGTCCAATTTGGGGTGTGTTACATGTAACAATTCTTGGTTTTCCGGGGTGAGCACGACAGAAGTGAATTTGTTTGGCTGACAGTGGCTGACAAGTTCTGAATAACGATACCCCTGCTGTGGGAAAGCGCCAACATGCGTTGGTGGCCTGGGCAACCGCAGTATTCAGGCCCTGGGGGCCAACAATTGTAAGAAAAATGCACAAAACAGTAATAAAAACGAAAAATAAGAATAATTCCCTAACTAATGACAGTGAATATGATCAGTTCTAATCCTTACCAACCGTTCCCCTACATGTTAAAATGGAAATAGGATTTCAGCAGGCCGCAAAGAGAGTTGTACCTGGCGGTGCTTGACATGATCAGCCGACCCAGTAGAAGGCCGATCCAGCGACATCTTCATGAAGTCTGCGTTGTGGCGCACCAGTCCGTTGCCAATGTGCCGGTCAAGCGACCCTGCGGCGCTGTAGGCAGGGTTGGGCATCGCAGGGTGCGGCATCGGCAGCGGCACGTTGTTTCGGGTGCTGTGGGAGGAGGCAGTGGATGCATGTGTGTCCAGGCCTGCGATGTCCAACATCCTCATCGACCTTCTCTCCTGCATGCATTGTGGTTTCTGAACAGAAGGATGAACGAGAAGTAAAATAGAAGATGAGTTATGGCAGAGTTTTCGAACTAGAGGGATGATGAACGACGCGAGGAAGTATGAAACTGTTTTCGGGTTGCAGGACGCAAAGGTTTCGGGGTGGTTCTTTTGGTGCAGCTACTTTTGGCTGTTCGGGTTCGTGGCTTTGCCACAAGGTCCACAGGAACATATCAAATCAAAACTAATCCAAACACAGAATCACAGAACCACAGGGAATGATAGGACGAACGCAAATTCACAGGGACGAATGCAAGTTTAATGCAAACGAATCCAGAACCACAGAATCACAGCAAATAACACTCTCACAAGATCAACAGGGACGAATGCAAACGAATCCAAACAAAACCTAGAATCACAGAACAGGCAATGATAGATCACAGGGACGAATCCAAACGAACCCAAACGAACACAAAACCACAGAGCCACACAGGGAACCGCACATAGCCCTTCAAATGATCTGCTTCAGCCTGTGCGACAGAAGACGCCGCAGCTTCAGCAGCAGCCGCACGCTTCGCCTGCCTCTGCCGCCGCACACTCATCACGCCAATGAGGACAGCAGCAAGGAATGCCAGAGCCACCGCAAGAGTCACAAACACTATCACCAGCACGTTGCTGGAGCTGTCACCATCGTCGTCGCTGGGCAGCGCGCGCAGCGTGCCCGAGGGGAGTTGCGGTTGCTCTCCAACTGGGTTCGCGGGTGGGGGGTCGGGGACTGGGGCGGTGCCTCCTTGTTGTGCATTGACTCTCTGTGCGACCAGCGCTGCTTGCTCCTGTATGCAGTGGCGTGGGGGTCCTTGGGGGGTCTGGATTGGAGACTGAATGCACCTTTTGGAGTCTGGACTGGAGACTGAATGCCCATTTGGGAGTCTGGATCAGAGACTGTATGCACCGGAGATAGAGCAAAGCTGTTGTGAAGGAAATGTGGCTGACGCTCGGTTTACTGGGGCAGGCCGAAATGCTTCTTCCTGGAGTGCATGAAAGCACAGCAAAGCAAAGCAAAGTGAAACGAGGAAGAGTGTGGCAAAGCATGCCCGCCTGCTGTTGAACAATGGTATCTGGTTAGTACGAACTTGGTGAGTACGAACTTCTCGATAATACAAACCCCTAAGAATGTTCGTAGTAACCAGGTTCGTATCAACGAGGTTCGAATTAACAAGGTTCGAATTAACAAGGTTCGAATGAACAAGGTTCGTATCAACAAGGTTCGTATCAACCAGACATGACTGCAACACTAAGCGATGTGAGGCGGACCTCGATGATGCCCTGTAGCTGGCTGCCTCCAGATAGGAAGCGATTGGGTCTCATGTTGCCGATCTCGCTTGGAACCGTCTGATTCAAGGAGTAGTCCCAAATGTTGAGAACAGGCTGCGAATAGATCCCCCCTCCCCCTTCCGCGTCTTCCTCTGATGGCATCGATTCGAATGTGAACACCTTGGACCCTGCTGGTGCTCCCAGCACCACTTGCTCCTCAAATGTCACATCCTGTAACACGCTGTGAACCCTTGTGACAGACGCTTGCAAGCTTGCAACTTTCCACTTGTAAGCTTTCGTGTACTTCACTGTGAACCCTTGTGACACACTGGTGCAAGTTTGCTGATCACTGCGGAGGTAAATACAACGTCCAGGAACCTATGATCCTGATCGTCGAACGCTTTTTCTTCTTTCGGACAGGCAGATAGCGTGCTACAAACCGGAAAGGTAGTGCATAGGCATGAACCCAAACATACAGGCAGATAGCACAATTCATGACTTTCCAATCTGAAGCAAATTGAGTGAATAAATTCGGCTACTGCAGAAAAAATTGTCCGTGCAAGCTTGCAAGGTTGTCTTTGGTATCAATACAGCATACCACAGTCTCCTTCAATGTGGCATCCTGCAGCAAGGAAGGGATGCAGGGCCTGTTGAAAGAAAACACCCGGGGAATCATGCTTGAACCTAGGATCAGATGGAACAGGTGTCAGTCAGTCAGGAACGTCAGTGGGAGAGATGTTACGATTCTAGGCGAATCTACTACATCAGTGACATCATCGCTCCTAGCGGTAGAATACGACCATCGTTCCTGGGTCGGGCGCTTTTGGTATTAGCACAGAACCTAACAAGAGAGGGAGTGAGGGACGTCAGTGGGAGAGTTCAAGAATGGAGTGTTTAGTTGGTAGCAGTGCCTGAAATCAGAATGGATATGGATTGGTGTATTCAACTAGTTTCTTGTTGACGATTGTTGGCTATTGTTGATGATTGTTGACGATTGGTTTATCGTTGACGATTGTTGATGATTGGTTTATTGTTTATTTCTGCTATTGGGTGGCTGTGACTGCAGCCCACTTAACAACATCAAAAATAAACGAATCAAGGATCTCTCCAACCCCGACGGGAATGTGCATCAGTGCTCCAAAGAGCAGTAAACACGAGGGGGGGGGGAACGAGACTCTGCACACCTGGAGGTAAAGCAGAGCGTTTTCAAACAGGCCGATCGATGACCCGAACACTCGGGCCCACTTGATCGGGTCTTCATCTGGCTTCTGCATTGGAGTGATGGTCAGCCTCTTGAACGCACAGCTCTGGACTGCAATAGAGGTTCTTGGGTTTCCTCGAATGGCAGCTGCATGGTCTCTTCGGAAATCCACAAACATCGTATCTGCAGAGGTGCCATTCGAGTGAAGCGGTGGATGTTTTGTGTCAGTTGATTTTGTCTATTTGGGTTCATGCCTATTTACTGCCTTTCCGGTTTGTTAAGACCAATCTGCAGAGGTTCCAAAACCGTGCTCAGTTCATCATTCAGGTGTCATGCGTTGATTTGCTGGTACATGAGACTTGTATTCTATGGAGTTCTGCCTGAGCAAGACATCTGCACAGGTGATCTTTCTGTGGAGATGACATTCTTAGTACTTTCATGCCTTATACAAACCGGAAAGGCTTCTCTTACAAACCGGAAAGGTAGCCAATAGGCATGCAGCCAAATAGCTAAAAGGAACGAACACAAAATATCCACTTCTTGACTCGAAGGTACGTTTATGCCTATTCACTACCTTTCCGGTTTGTAAAGAGGGTACTGCTGAGTTCCAGATGATATATTGACGTTCTCTGTGCACCTTCTGTTGTATAGAGAATGTCTTAATACAGTATCTGGAACGCAGCAGTACAGAGAACGTCAACTGATGGCGAAATAGTGATTTTTTAGCTTGTGGGATAACACAGAAAAACAACAGGAGGCCGGTACGGATACTCTCTAGAAAAGAAGTCCCCGATAAGTTGACATACTGCGTGCAGCACCTAGAATGCTACTGATCTGAGAATGTCAGCCCAGGATCCGGTCACTACACCTGGAGCCCCTCATCACAAACATTCTCTGAACAGAAACATTCTCTGGAGAACAACATGCCTCAATATGCACTAATATGGTGTTCTCTCAATAGGTGCTCGACTGGTGCGAGCAGCACTCCCTGAATCTGTTACAGCTGCAGGTTATGTGCACCATCTCGTTCGTACGATCCTCGTTAAGACGAACTTCTGGATAGGAACCAAATCACTGAGGTGAAGCCGTCTCCATAAAGCAAATGATGCTGGTGAATACAAACTGGTGGATAGTACGAATCGAATCACGCGTGCAAATACGGTCATTATAACCAGTTGGTATAACATGCCACTGCACGTGTACCTGCCAATATACAACTGCAACCACGACTTATATACAGTAGAAAGTACTGGGACAGACTTTTGTGATCGTGTTGTGATGCAAAGCGAAGTGAAGTGCAGTTTCTGTATCTTTTCTGTTCTCGCTGTTCGACCTGTTGCCCATCGACTTCGTGCTCATATTTTCACGCTGTAAATAGCATAGGGTTCTAGTTTGTACATGTGCCAAGAGTTTGTGCAGAGGATAAAAGCTTCTGCTGAAGTGTGTTGCTCATGTGATCTACACTTGATGTTCTGCGAACAGATGCATTCCCTGATCAGCAGCAGTCGTTAAGTTCAAGGCTGTGCACGTTATGCCGTGATATATGACGACACTTCTGAGTACTAGCTAAGAGAGCACGCAATGGAACACTAAGCAGTCGTGTGGTTATATACCAGCTCACTGTACCGGGTTCCCCTCTGTGCAGGCGAAGGTTTTGTGTATAACTATTCACAAAATGTAATCGATTTGCCGTCTCTGGTGTCTAGCAGTCGACGATTGCTGCTGTGTGCAGTCAAGAGTACACCATGAATGTGCTGTGAGAGCCGAACCAGGTCCAATACATCCCACAAGTACTGGGCTCTGTTAACATTTGACATCAACACAGCTAGCGGTTTAGGCCCCACGTGTACTTGTTTGCGCTTCCTCCTAGTGCAATTTGTGCTGTTAAAAGGGTGCACTCTTGTACTTGACTGCTTTGTAACACTCACTTCAGCACACGTACCTGTCAAGCTATAAATTCAACCACCACAAGAGGAAGAAGCGTTTGTCCTCGGGTGCGTGGGAGCTACTACATGTGGCCGTACCATAGTGATACAGCTTCTACCAGATGCAAGGAATGGCAGATGTCAATGCCTGCTTGGCTTCCTTGCAGTCAGGCTAAACAACTCACACGCAAGTCATCCAGAGGCAGCTCCAATACAGGTAGAGAACAATGGCGGTGCACTGCGCCAGGTAAGGTCATTTCATCGTGGTGTTGTACGGCAATCTTGTGGAAACGAGCATTGCACACCACAGAAACCAGCAAAACATCACAGATGCACGTAATATGGCTTGCTCACGCACGCTCACAGCGCGCAACTCTGGTGGTGAGCACCTTTGACAAACAGCGCTGGGGTTCCTCCGTCCGACGAGCTCAAATCTATTGCTCGATTCCAGAAATCACGGCCCTGGAATACCGTACTGGTGATATATAGAGAGCCGTCTTTGTGCAGGATGGTCGTGGCGCTGGCAGTTGGTGTGGTGCGTGGCGAGTGAGTGACGATGTAGAAGTTGTGCAGCCAAAGCTCCGTTGCACCCCTACCGGACCGGAGAGAAAGCTCCATAAAGTCTTCCTCCACTTCTATCACGCATGCATTCGGTGGAAGCTCTTCGCGGAGCTGCAACTGCGCGATAGCTGGGCTCTGGCTCGGAGGCTTTTCACAGCGGCCCTGCATGAAGCACCATCCGTCAAACATTGTGGAAAAAATTTCAAGTATCTATGGGAACAGTATCTGCAGAACATGGGCAGGCAGCAGTGTCCGTGGCTTGACTCATCGGAAATCTGCCACTCTACCCAGAGACTGTCTTTCACGCTTCTCGTGTGAGCCTATATGGAACTATATATCATAACAGGGAGGCGATCAAGGAAGGCTGTCAGCAAGACGGTTCCTATTTACCCCGCAGAGCGAGCGGCGCACCACGATGGACTTTGTGTCTGGCTGGATGCTCAAGAATGCTGTATCCAGGCTTTCGCCGGAACCTTCAATCTCCTGCTGAGCAGATATGCCAGAGATGTGCTCTGTTAGCACCACGTGCTTCACACCGTCGTTCACGGCTCTTTGGAAGGCTGGGACAGTGGATACGAAGCGCAGGTCCAGGCTGGTCTGTGGCCCGTCCGTATTGGCCCACACACTGGGAAACATAATCAGGACTAAATACCATATCCTGCTACACGAGGCCATCATGGTGCTCGCTGGGAAGACACGACAGTTCAAGAATTCTTCGAACATCTGCGTGGAATAACCAAGGCCCTGCGTGCACGCACGGTGTGCTGCCGCATGCTACGCAGCTAAAACTCTACAAAATCCAGTGTCTACACTTGTTTGTACACTGTAGCCTGGCATGATCCAACGAAGAAACCTTTCAAATAGAGCGAAGACAGCAGCGGTGCACGATTCGCAATATTACCGCGAACTGCTAGCGTATGGACTTGGCGTAGCTGTCTTTGCGAACGTATGTTCGATGCCCTCGGCTCCAACACTTTCTAAGGCCCTGTCTGGTCAAACGATCGGCAACCAAGAGGAGGTTGAGCGAATTCATGTGCGCCGACCAATTCCCCTTTTCCTCGACTATCCACGATGCGACTTCATGCATACGTTGCCGCGCGTCATGACGCGTCAAGGGAAATATGACTCATCTCACATAAAAATACGCAAATTAACAGATGAATGTTTCGGAGAATACTCCAGCCTGTGACGGTGTTGTGATTGTGCTGCTGTGCCATTCGAATGATTTGGGTGCTTCTTAAAGTGATGTTGCATGCTATTTGGGTTCTTGCCATTTCATTGCCATTCATGCTTGCAAGTGCACCTCGTGTTTCAGTATATTCGTAATTATTTGTTTATACTCCCTCATTGCCACTTATCCCTTCCTGGTTGGTGCTGTCCCCAGTGGCTGACAGCACGTTGTGATCACGACCAGTATTTGACTTTTCATAAGAAGAGTGTGTAAAGTTCATAAGAATATGACTTTGAAAGGGTCCTCACTTTGGTTTTGGAGGGAAATGTCGCACAGGTCGGGCAGGTCGGGCGAAGCCCGACTAGAAATGGGAAACTTTGTCGACCACTGGCTGTCCCTATTGGCAACCCTGTGTTTGCTTGTAACATTGTGAGCTCAGGGTCTGCATAGGTAGCCCAGGGGGGGAGGGGGGGGGGTTCAAAATGTTTTCTGGGTGCTTCCAGGGCCCCATTGCTTAGCGCGATGCTATAGTGGCGCACATGCATGATTTGCACGCATGTGTCAGTCGCGCTGCGCATGAGCGTCAGCGGTTTAATTATAACTGGGGAACCTTCTGGCACCCCTGTAACCACAAGGGTGGCTCCCCACTGCAAGTTGCCATAAATAAATAAATTATTCGGGGACTACGCCATACTCGGTTTGCCATGTGAATGGTTCTGTAAGAGGCTGGGTTCATGGCCACTGCACAGCCATCACCAGGTAGTAGATGCCCGCACCCGGTTTCGAAACTTCCTCCGATTTTGGCGGCAATTTTCGTTGCATTTTTTTCTTAATTGTTTTTGGTTACTAGGGTTAATGCCTCTTCAGTACCTTTCTGGTTTGCAACACGGGACCGGACTGTCTATGGGCATCTACATCCTATTGGAACTTTACAAACATCGACATCCTGTTGAAAAAGCCCCCTGTGGTCACAAGACTGTCACGGTCGCATCCCCACTGCTGCCCACGTAGCCTCTGACCACACACACCAAGGGCGCCTTGCACTATGGCAGTACACACGTTCAGTGGTCACGCGGGCTGCTCACGACCACTGATCACCAGTGTCGGCTGGTTAGATAGGAGAATCCTGAATACTTGGGACTATTTATTAGCTTCGTGACCTGACACTTTAAGAGACACTGGTGATCACTACGCACGAACCTTTTAAAGGATTTTCACCACAGGGGGGGCTCCCAGGGGCCTTGTGCGTTGCGTGTACGGTTAAAAATAACTTTTCTGGCGAAGCGGAAATTTTCTGCTCGTTCTGGCATTTTGAGCCGGAAATCGGAAAAATAAAAAACACCGACATCTGCGGAAAATGCCCCTTGATGCTCCAGCTGAACACCGTGTTACCAGGGGAACTCATAGATGCAGTTTCTAGTGACAGTGCACCCTCAGTTGTGCTGCGATGGTCCACTGCAGCGATGTGCTGTTCCAAGGCAGCAAGCAGTGCGATGCATAGCACACGAATCAGGAACTAATTAGAGCCAACTGCAATACACTGCATGGTGGGAGTGGGTGGGGGGGGGGGGGGTTCTTAAGCGCCGCAGGTCACCTGCGGCAGGTGGAGGCGGTGTCGGCCTAGGGAACGGGGGCAGGCCCTGGAGAAGGGCCTTGGAAAGTTTTACAAACCGGAAAGGTAGTAGATAGGAAAGGTGGTAAATAGGAGGGCCTTGGAAAGTTTACTAAATCAACTCTTGTTAAGTCTGGTCATTTCACCGATCACAATATCAGCCTCAGCATGCAACCACGAGTGTGGCGCCAGCCCAAATTGGCACATGCAAGCCAGTGGCTAGTAGGAAAAAGTCGGGACACACATCAAAGCAGTGGCATTCACGTCATGAACAGCCTAGCCTCAACGCTTTTGCAACCAATCAACGCTTTTGCAACGCAACCAATCAGAACACCACCGCACACCGGTTTGCTCGCACGGCCAAAACCCCTATCGAGCAGCCTTTCAAAACGGATTGGTTTTCGCTTCAGCAGCTTCACTACCCCCTCACCCCGCTCGCTCAGTCCACCTTCAGTGAACATGCTGGTACATGAGCCATTCTATGGAGTTATGCCTGTAACTTTTCACACTCTGTGCAGGCCAGCTTATTTTTTGAAGTCTCTGAACTTGAAGTGAGCACCTGAAGATCGTGATCACTTCTTGACACATGCAAGACGACAAGCCAGGGGGCTCCTCACACTCAACTGCATCTCCTGCAAGGTCCGCTGCAATTGCCGGCGCCACGGCGGCCGCCGCCTGCAGCCGCAAGTGTCGTAACCAGCGCTTCCAATTCCAAGGCCTTGGCCAGGGTATCACCTTCTACCCATTATCTGCACATAGGCATGAGCGCCTCAGATGCATGCTGCATATGCACCAGAGCTCCGACAGCTGGCTGGTTGAAAGAGAAACAGACTCACAAGAACACAAAAAAGAGTCGGAGCACATTCTTGTGTCAAGGGGATCACCGCCACAGGCACCACAACAACTCACACCTTGCGCACAACGTTCGAGTGTTGATGTAGATCGTTTTCATGCATCAAAAGCGAGGCGAGCGCAGATGTGCCATTCACGGCAGTGGCTACAGGGGGACCCTTGTGATCCACCGGCATGGAGGGCGTGGCTACAGGAAGCTGCGTCATAGATCGGATATGGCACGGCAGGTGCGGTGCTGTTTAAGTTTAAAAAATGTTGGCGTAAAGCTACAGGCATAACTCCACAGAATGGCTCATGTACCAATAAATAAAAACAAGGCTCGATCGCGATTTGCGCGGTCTCGTCACCTGTGCAATCTGGAAAGTTTCCGCTTTCCAGATTCATGTTAATTTAAAATAAATAAATAAAACTTTAGTTGCTCCGGCCCTCTGACCTGTGAGTGTGGGAAGCCTTTCAGCCCAGGGCAGGCCATGAGGTGTAGGTGCTGTGCGGGTGTGCACGCGGTGTGCCATGATGTTTCCGTTGAATGCGGTTGGCGCGCGTGTGTCATGCGATCTGCTCAGGCTAGCACTAGGG
>JAUMHD010026960.1:0-35931 GCA_032359135.1 Ulvella scutata
TATCAGTGTTTTGATATGTCGTGCGTTTGGATGGCCGTGTTCATATGTAATCATTGTGCATTTGTATTGTCGCGAGAGTTATTCATCCTAATATCGTGGCTACAAGTGGCTCACCCATGCTCAGAACGGTGTGGGGTGCAGAACGTATCCGTGGCTTCCTGGCTGCCTTCCTTGATACCCACAGTACATCAACGCCGCCGCCACCACCACCACCACCAGCTCCCATGCCCCCACCACCACCCCCCCCACCACCAGCTCCCATGCCCCCACCACCACCCCCCCCACCACCACCAGCTCCCATGCCCCCACCACCGCCACCCCCACCTCGCATGACCCCACCCTCTGCATCCTGCGGCGGCGACGGCGAAGTATTGTGCGAGCGCGAGGTGCCCTGCGACGAAGGCCTGGAGCCCACTGACGCAGGAGACTCTTGTGCGCCCTGCGGTAAGGAGGGCCAGCGGACGTGCGCGGTCGGCACTCTCTGCGAGGGCGGCCTTATTGTCGACTACGACGACCTATGTGCCCCTGTGCCCCCTCCTCCTGGCCCAGCCTGTGGGGACCTCCTGGGGCCTGTGTGTGAAGGTTCGATCTGCTCCAGACTCGCATGCATGACACATGCCGGCACATTGCCGGGCCGGCACAACAAGCAAACATGCATATCCGACACCAATCTCAGCTTGGCTCTTCCACAGGCCAGACAAGTTGTGGTGCATCTTTGGAATAGTTGTTGGGATCTAATGTGGTTACTCATCGCCCGCATTCAGCCGCCACAAACCACGAAAAAAAAACCAGAAATGTGGTCGAAACTAAGAGCGAAACTCATGCGCACCAGTCTGCACTTCGATGTTATTGTCCATGTGTTGTTCCATGCTCGTTTCCATATGTATATTTCCATGCACTTCTTTTTTGCGAACCGGAAAGGTAGTGAATAGGCATGAACCCAAACAGCAAAAAGCAACGAACACAAAACAGTCACCACTTCACTCGAATGGCACATCATTTCCATGCACTAATGAAAAAAAAACGATGTTCATTTCCATGCATTATTAGTCTATGCGCTTGTTGGTTGATTTTGGCTATTTGGGTTCATGCCTATTTACTACCTTTCAGGTTTGTAAAAAGTCTATGCGCTATTAGTCTATGCGCTATGAGCATATAGGCATGTCCAACAAATGCCCTGCATCGCCTCCTCTCATACATCGCCTTCTCACGTGGTGTCTGAGCCCACACTACTGCGTACAGATGGCGGCCCCCCCTGCAGCGACGGGCTCGCCGAAGTGGACGGCCTCTGCGGCCCCCCCCCTCCCCCCCCCGGCGAAGACGACGAACCCCTCCGAGGCTTCACCACCCAAGACGACTATGACGGCGACGGTTATGTGTACGCGGTTGACGGCCCCCCCACGACTGACCCAGAAATCATCAACGATCCAGACTTCATTGCTGAGGGCGTCCTGAACTGCTGCCCGAATGGCTTCATCTGCTGTGGATTTGAGTTTGGCTGCATCCGTGAGGAATTGGCACCGGACGTCTCTTGCCCAGTGATCGGCCCTGACAGCCCAATTCCTTGCTGTGTGCCGGGCGATTCTGTGGACACTGAGTGATCTATCCTGAGTGATCGACCGACCCAAACTGCAGACTGGGTGCGCCACCGCATCGATCTGCAGCCCTGCAAATGCAAGTTGACGGGTTGTAGTTCATTTCCTTCGGGATCAACGAGAAATATAATGTGTGGCCATGCTCATCTGCTGCTCAGTTTGTTGGTACATAAGCCATGCTATGGAGTTATGCCTGTAACTTTACACAAAAACGTTTGCAGGTCCTGCAGCACGGACAGTGAATGGTTTCATGAGTGCGAATGTGAATGTGACGATTATGAATGGATCTGGTTGCTGTGCAGATTCAACGAATTGGCGAGAAGGCGTGATGCTGCCACTGTGTGGTGATCAGCAGCTTTGGTGCTCCGTGCACTGCTCCTCCTTGTCTTGCCATTGTGTTGGTTCTGCAGGTGTCAGCGCAAGAAGACCGGGAGAGAGAAGTATGGTGGAGATAGTGTAAACACTGCAAGTAATGATGTTGTCATGATATCAATAAGGATGGGAAAATGCTTCCGTAGTGTTCACAGAATGTGGGGAAGATCGAGTGTGGGTCATAGAGCGAGTGTTGAATCCTGAGTAATCGTTCGTGATTTCGATTCGAGAACTGACGAAAATATTACAGCTGTTGCACAGTATGTTTCGCTGTCATGCTGTATGATAAGGTGTTCGTGCCAGCAGGGAAGTGGCACAGCCATGGTGCCTCTTGGCAGTGCAGATCAATGGCAGTGCACAGCTGGCTGCTTGGTGGGAATCAGGTGTTATTGGTGCAGACAGGTTGGTCTTTGCTATTGCTCTGCTGTGTAACAAAGGCATCGTGAAGGAGAGCAGAGTGCAACGAGAACAATTAAGGAGAAACAACACCCTACTACCAGCCAGCACGCTTCAGACTATGGGAAGTACCTGTCTTGCGCACTACGTGGTCATTGTAATGGGCCAATTGTGACATCCACAGCTGTTTCTTTGTCCATCATGATTAGTACACCCAAGAGCGAGAACTGAAGGTCTTCTGTCATAAGCCGTAACTCCTCGAACTCTGTAGTTACGCGTTCAGTCTCTGGACTGCAAACTGCAATGACATCCATCAAACTGCCATAACGGTCTTTGATCTCACTCTCAGAGCCCGCTTTGAGAGCGAGCCTCAACAGTTCCACAATATGCCGCCTGTTTGCATTCATTTAAGCACGATCGAGAGTGCTATGTAACAGGTGGCGACCTAAAAGGTCGCGGAAGCTCATTTTTAGAGCTTCGAAACCCTGCAGACATCTTATAAATGGGATTTCGAGACACAGACGGCAACGTCATGATCAGTGTTTGCGTGTGCGGCGCATCAAAACAATCTACATGTAGGAACATAGTAGATGGCAGGGATGGGCAAGCGTGATCACAAGATGTCACGTTTTCCTTGAGAGTGCATTGTGTCATGGATCCGGAGTACTGCTATGCAGCTTTTGGGCAACATTTTACATTTGGAAGGGTTTATGTGAGATTGTGCCACTCGGGGGGCAAAGAAACGCTCTTACACATCCTTGGACAGGCTCCTGATGCTCCTGGGATTCATGAAGCAATAATGCTCAGCATCTACAGCGTTGCAGGTGGAGGTTGTGGGAAGCTTGGTGTTCATACCTGCGTGCATCTCTCAACGCGCTGTTTAGGACAGCCACGATATTCTCGCGTGTTGCTGGACACGTATCGCGATGAAGCTTCCGGTCGTAGATGGTTTACTGTGTAAAGTTAGTGAAGACAGCAAGGTTGAGCTGCAGCTCTCTTCTGGATATGTTCAGATGTCTGAGGCGCAGCTAGCGCGGTCTGCGTTACTAAGTAGCTTGGCAGAGACGCCAGGGGCAGGAAATATACCTCTTTCACAGGATGCATTCAAGTGCTGGCATGTGTACGGACCAAGCCAGGATAACTCGAAACACAGGATGTGCGATTTGAAGATGGTGTTGCAGGTGCTCCACCAATTCCGATAACCATACAGTTCTGAAACATCCAAACCTGCTTTAATGTCCCCATAGGGGCTTCTTCGTGGCTTGTGGCTCGCCACAGGAGTTGTAGACAGCCATGTCGCCACCAGCATTTCCACAGCACAGCCAACATTCCTCTTTCTAGCTTGATGACTACTTTGATGTGGGATTTCAGGCAGTTTTGTTGCTGTAGGCCAGTATCTTTCTCCAGGATGCACAAGCAATTGCGTCAGCAGCATTTTGGATTGCCTACCATATTCGGAAGGCGCTCCGCCCAGCGTACGTGAATTTGGACAGAGCAATTGGCATGCTGTTTCCAGCACTTGTGAACTTCAGTATAACGGCGTCCAGAGAGCTTCAGGCGGTTGCTGAGCAGCTCAAAGGCATACAGCAGATAGAAGCTGTTGAAATCGCGAAAAACTTGTCCGAGCTGGATGTTCTTGCATTCGCTCACAATTGCAATCAGCCGTCCTTCCAGGTGCCTGGAATGCTTGCTGGTAGAGCTCTCATGACAAGACAGCTTCATTTTGCTACACCCAAGTTCATCCATTCTTTCTGCTCAGCCGTTGCACCCACCATCAGCAACACTGGCAATGCTACCTTGCATGAGCTGCATCTTCCAGACAGATGCTTTATCAACAGAGACATAAATCCACTTGAGCCTATCTGGGTACATCTTTCAGCGTTGAGTGCACTTTCCATCGCTACTTCCCCCTTTAGCATACCACCCATCAAAGATGTGAAGGTTCACGGTATCACAGAGCTGCTTTCCGCGGTTGCACTCACCTCAAGCCTCAGAAGGCTTCAATTATCAACGTCAAGCTTTGGGGACAAGGTCCAATTCCCATTGAGGTGCAAGCAGATACCGAAGATCATCCCAGCATTGCAATCTCTCACTACTCTTACAGCCTTGTGGCTGTCAATGCCCTATGGGGCGCTCGATTGCTATCACAATGCGTTCACTGTATTCCCAGAGCTTGCGCATCTGCATCTAGCTCCCACTGGGGATGTGCCACAGACGGTGAGATTCCGTTTCATGTGGTGTGTGTTCTGACACCTGTCCAGAGGGTCAATCGGTTTTCTTTGGCATGCTCTTGCGCCTTTTCAAGATCACACTGTTTTCTTTTTCATGATTGTGCACATTTGCATGCTCGTGTGGTCCTCTGTCTGGCTCTCCTGTGCACCAGGGCCCATCATCTCTGAGCACACACGAAGCCCGACTAGATGTCTACAGACAGTCTTCTGTCTATAAAACGTTCGGTTGGTGCTGTACAAGCACCTTTTGGTGTGCGGCAATGGGCATTGTCTTTTACCAGGTCTTTCACAAAGCACTTATTTGCTGCCGGTTGTGTCCTTTGCATGGAATGCTGCATCGATTCGTTTCAAAAATCTGACCGCTGATTCCTGCACATGGCGTGTTTCTCTGCGAGACCTGCTGTGTTTTGTTCATAAGCAGGTTCAGGTGCCTACAGATCAAGTGATGGGATCATTTTCATAGATTTTCAACTTGCTGTTTTGGTTCTTGCAACGCCCTTCAAGCCTGTCTTGAAAAACGATGTTGCAACAGTAATTGAACAGTTTCTTGTTGTAGTGATGACAATGGCGCCACGACAATCATTGGCAAGAACGATTCACGATCAGTTCTTGCCCTTCACTGCCTGTTTGGCTTGCAAATCCGATTTTAGTGATAGTGATAACCAGTGCAGATTGCAGAGAGAGTGCTGACAAGTCTACTAAAGCTGCCCCCCACCATGAGAAGCATTCACATCAATGTCGGCCCTTACTCGGAACCCATGCACAAACATGACTCGTTCTACAAGTCACATTCAAAGCTCCTTCATGCTCAAGCTCGCCCCTATCCCTTGTTTCCTCACCTCACTTATTTAGTCTTTGATGACTACTTTCCTTTGGGTCTGGAGTCTATCAGAGATCAGCACGCCACTTATGTTCAGGCATCATGTACAACAGATGGCATAGTGCGGGTTCGGTCCTTGCTCCTGAGTATGGTTTAGTCCCCGAATAATAAAGATTGTTATTGCTCCTCATGAGTTGCTGTTACGGAGTCGGGTTGAGTATCTCATCTGAGATTTGTTTGACAGGAACAACATGTGCAGCGATGCCAGATGTCAGTGGTAATGTCATTTGCCATGTGCAGCTTGTCTTCCAATGAATTTTGTTTCCTGCTGCATGCTTTATGCGTATATCGTCACACCAACCAGACTTTGGCGTCTGGCTCTCTTGTGATCTTTTTACACTGTTTTTGAATCATACTTACAAGCAGACAAGGCAGATGACGGGCAGCAAACATGGGCAACACCCTAACAACATACACAAGAACCACAGGTTCACTCAAAAGGCATTTTAAATTATTCATATCTCCTGTTTGAGGTGTCATCTCAGACTCCGCAGGGCGGCTTATCAGCAGCACAAAAGACCATAGTGTTCAGGCACATGCTACCGTGTCTGTTCCCAGCTGCGATTCGTATCGATCAGAAGGTCTCAAGCTACCCACTCAGTTCCAGATTCCTGATTCAGAGCGTGCTACAGTGGTAGAGGGTGTGCCCTGCCACACAATGACTGATGTGTCCAGTTGCGCTGTACATTGTGTTTTTTTCGTCATCTGAACAAGCAACCCTTACAAACCGGAAAGGTAGTAAATAGACATGAACCCAAATAGCCAAAATCAACTAACACCAAACATCCATCGTCATCTGAACAAGCACTGAACAAGAACTAGGCCCTCCTTTGTCCTAAAAAGCAAGAGAAAAACAACGGTCCTCAATGATCAGTCCTTACCTCCCTATATCCAACGAAGCTCCTCTGCTTTGATACTTCTACGATGTGCTGTTGTGTGACCATCGGCTATGTCACCATGTTGCTAGGTCACGCACTCTCGCCTTCACCTCAGGAGACTTCCTCCTGAACTGTACCTTGATTAATAGAGAAGGTCAAGCAACTACCTACATACATGCATACCTACATTTATAGAAGGACAAGCATCCACCTACTGTACATACCTACATTTCTGAGTATTTGCAGCAACAAGTACCTGGTACAGTCACAGGGCCCCATGCTATGTTTTCATCTAGCTTCTTGCCCATTCACTGCCCGTTTGGCTTGTACCGTTCCTGAATAACAGTCACAGGTACCTGGAATAGGTGCAATCCAACCATTTGAAACAGGACATCGCAACACGTCTTATGTTCCCTGCCTGCTCCTCCTCTGTACTCTTCACATTTGATTAGTATAAACAACATAAGCTTTCTGTGCCTAAAGAGTCAAGTTGATGGTGCTGTTCTGTGTAAGTTGACTGGCTGCTTGGCTTCTTTCCCGTTCTTTACTGCATGTGTCAGCTTATAGTAAGGCGTTGGCAACAAGATGCCCGCAACACAGACACTAAGGGTGTGTTCACAAGGGAAAATACGACAACATAACACAATATGCTACACAAACCTGCACCACAGTGTTTTTCATCACCAACTGTACCTACAGAGCGCTTGCGTGTCTGAGCACATCCGCCACCAGACAGCAATGCGTATGTGACAGGGGATGATGGCACCGTACAGCAAGACCTCACAGTGAAGCTGCATGTTCGTAAACTTGTTCTGGAGCGGGATGTGGCTGTGGACAAGGACGGCCTCTGGGACGATCTGCTAGATCCCGACGAAGAGATCCAGGAGACTGACTTGGGATTTGTGGAACTCCTCATGCTTTCTGCCATCGACGAGGATTACCCTACACATGGTACTGTCACACACTGCCCTGTGTCAGTCTGTGTGGTGCTGCTGAAACATTTTCCTTGCAACTTTGTCCCAGCATCAGTTTTCACAAAGCAGGTTCGTTAGTTGTGTGGCTCTTCCGATTATGGTTTCATTGAGGTACTGTCGAGGGCAGAAAGGGGATGTGTGCGCAGGCAGGGCGTCTGGGGCGGGAATGAGAACCAGTACAGATGCCTGGGAGCTCCCCACACTTGTAGGTGAGCACGCAGTTGAGGAGCTGCTGATATATAAGCGCTTCCGAGACTTGGAGGAGCAGGGGCTGCTTGTGCCTGCTGTGCGCTCTTCACGCCTGACCTCAACCCTTTCCCAGGATCCTCTGTTGCTTGGTGTCTAATCCTTCATGGGAACTTCTGAATTGCACCTCAGCCCACCCCTTATCAATCCACCATTCACTCGTTTTCCAGCTGGAACAGATCCCAGTACATCTTGTGTTGTGTAATTCGATTCTGTGAACCAATCCAGGGTTAGGGCATTGGACTACGTTCGTTGTGTAACACGTTAGTTGTATAATACACGTTGGTTGTATAACACACACTGCAGGCCCGAGGAGAAGCAGGAACGACTCAGTATCTTTGACTTGATCCAAAGTTTTGGATACCTGACTTCTCTGCAGTGGCTATGTATGAACGAGGGCCTAATCCTCTAACCTACACGTGTGCAGGGCGGCAAGCACAGGTTCCAGATCGTGGATGAAAGAGAGAAGCGGGCAAACTTCTTCAAGCAGCTCGCTAGCCTGCGTACAACCCGGTTACGCAACCTGGAGTACATCATTGTGAACGACATGTTTCAAAGGCGAACCCACGTCAGTGATGAGATCGTCACCAAGGGGCTTGCAGCCAACCAGAAGAAACGCTGGGAAACCGTGGAGCATAATGAGGAGCAGCACCTCCAGTGGATGAAGCAGACAGGTGAGACACACCACCATCTTGAGTCGGCAGAAGTTTCCAAGTTCAAGGGGAATTAGAAACAAATGAGGTGCAAACCTTCTGGTTTCTGCTGGTTAGGTAGCCGGGCAGCTAGTAGATGAAAGTACACGTTCGATGTATCTAGTGGGGAAGTGCATGATAGATTGAACTTCTGACTGATCTTGTTGTTCATGCACAGACTCTCGTTTCTTCACACAAATGCTTTTTGTAGCATCTAGTGTTTTGATTAGCGTCTCAAACTCTCAGTTACGAGGAGAATGAGGCTTGATTCAGTTCTGACAGTTCCTTGCTTGAGACTGCGATTGGTACAACCGTTGTTTGGTGTTCTAGTGTCACACTGCCTTCAAACGTACTTGTCACCAAACATTTTCACATTCAATTATCTCTCTCCATGGCTGAATTGCTGTTTAGAGCACTGCAGAGCACTTGCGTTGCGGTGCTGCTACACCTTGCGCGGTTCATTTTTCTTTCTTCGAGTCTGTCCTGTGGGGATTCTTTGGTTGTGCCATCTTCCTTCCAGACCAACTTTCAACCAACCTATGGAGTTATGCCTGTAACTTCACACACACTTTCAACCAACTTTCAACATAAAATCTTTTAGTTTTGTGCGTTCCAATCATCACGCTACTTGATGTTCAGGGGCTGAACATGCGTCGGCAGCTGATGAGGAGCTCCAGGGCCCAGGGGCGCTAAGGAGGCTTCGCATCGACATCGAGGGCTTTGAGGACACACTGCTGCACGAGTGTGACATGCTCACCACCATCTGTGGGTACGTGTGCCATGCAACCAGAACACCTCCTCTTCTTTCACAAGGGGATAAAGTTACAGACGTACATCCATCACATGGCTCAGCAGGAGATTGTTCCTCTTCTTTCACAAACATCCCACTGTCCCGTAATCCCTCTCACCACCCAAAACCCGCCAAACATCGGTTTGCCTGGCCAGCGCCCCAGTATTACGCCTTAAATAACCAACTGGTACCTTCACAGAGCCACTAAGTCAGTCCATCCGTACGTACTTTATCCTTGAAGGAACCGTTTGTACCCAATCGAGCCTCCAAAGAGCTGCGTTCTTCGAAGCAGCATGCTGTGTCCCTCATCAGGGCTACAATACACCGTTCATCAGATCGCAATAGAACACAGCGGTGCACAGCTGCGGTGACTGGGGGTTACACCTGGGCAAATATATGGGCCCGCATCGTGGTGCCGCTTCATTTAGTACTACAACTGCCAAGCTTCACTGCCATGAAGTAGTTACAAGAGGCTCATGAGGGCCACCAACAGCAATCGAGTGCTACGTGCAGGGGACTGTTCTCAGGCCTGCAGAGCCTTACCATCCTCAGCCCCCATCCGGTCTCCTGGGCACCCCACGCGGTACATCGCTCCTTCGCTCCCATACTGCAGCGCCTGTCAGCGCTCACCTCCCTCACACGCCTCGTCATGCAGCGTGTGCCAGGCGTTGCTGTCCTCATCGAGTCACTCTGCACCCTCACTGGTTTGGAAACGCTAAGCGTAGTTGGGGTTGAGCATGATGGAGACGCCATGCTGGAGCTGGGGTCCTACCTGTCTGTGTTTTCGAACCTGCAGCGTCTAGAGCTGGAAATATTGCCTCTGTTTGCGGCGAGGAGAGCGGTTGGGACCGGCGGCCGTTGTGGCGGTCGCCTTGGCCCCTATGCTTCGTACCCTCGTTGCAAGCGGAGAAGACACGATGATGATGCTATGTCTGAAGATTTGTCCCAGGAAGATGTCGCTGGGGAGGCCGTAACAGTTGCAGGCACGCCCACCATTTGTGTGCCTGATTCTGCAGTTTATGGGGTCAAATGTGCTTGTGGTTCAAGTGTGCTTGTGGATTGTTCCCGGAATTCCAGTGTGGTAGGATCTCAGATGCCCTGTCATAGCGATGGAAAGGTATTCACAACACCAAAGCAACATACTAATGCTGATTTGTACTTGTCTACTTGGGTGTTTTTCTCCTTGGGGTGAGGAGTTCATGGGCCAGCAAGTCTTAGGTTTTTTTTATGTTCTTTGGCCAGCAAGTTTCTTTCGAACTGCTATCAATTGGCCATTGTATGTTGATCAGTGCTGTTGAATGTTTCTGCTGGACCAAGGGGCTCGCACGCAACCGGCATTGTGGCAGCTCTTTCGCAAACAACAACACAAACTCTATTTCTGCTTCCCCTCCTCTGACCTACAAGCATTCCACTTGTGGTATCGGCGCTATGTCCAACGCATGTCTCATCAGCTGCCTTTGTTGGGGGTTTATTGAGGGGCCAGGCCATCTTAGGCCTCTGAGTTAGAAGACGTGTTGTGGTGTGCAGAGCTCTGCGGGTGCGATGTCAAAGACCTCCTGGAGAGTGACAGCGAAGATGAAGAAGAAGAGGAAGGGTGGGACAACCGCAAAGACCACGAGCACCCGAGACAGACTGAGCTGCGCAGCAAGTTCTGGAACAGGCTCTGGAGCAAGCTTGCGAGATTACCACTCACTGATGGCGTGGCACTGTGTGTAGTGGACTCCAATCTGTGTAGTTGCGCGGCCAAAGGTCAAAAGTCAAGTCTTTCCGTAGTTCAATAAGGTCGAATCTAAGCCCCTGGGTGCTGTAGTGACGACGAGGCTTAATCAAGGGGCTCACAGTCAGCGTGGGGTTGCATAATGTACAATCATGACGAGGCATACAAAAGGTATTTTGGGAGTGGAGGCTGTACAATCCTGATCAAACATGAAACATAGAACCCCGCACCTCCTTGCACCCACCATATGGCACAATGCTAAAGAAACATGCACGCACAAATGCATGTGGCCATGCACCTAATGATCAACTCCACGAAGCTTCGCGGAGCCAAGCTGGGTGTCTTCTTTCTCTTGTTGGAGGACCTAACACCATGGTGCACCTGATGACACTTCCATGGAACCCTTGTAGACACCGTTATGGTAGGGTGTAGACACAAGCTGAATGGATTATCTTGTAGTGGCCACATTGGCACATGTCGCCTGTAGCCACAGCAAATACTCCTGTGGGACACCAGTCGGCAAATAGTCACGGCTGAGATGAATCACCATGAAGGTCTGCTATTGAATGCTTGTGGCTACAGCCGACGTTGGTTAATGAACTCATGGGCTTAAAGCGTAACGCACCACACGAAGCATCTTCTACATTCCGAGCATCTGCGGCGTCCTTTCTGGTCGATCTTGGAGAACTGCAGAGTGGCCTGGGGAGTGTTACGGCTGTGCACCTCTGGCACCCCCTGATATGGTGGCCACAAGTGCGACCTGTGGCTACAAGTGTTCGCGGTGCCAGAGTCCATGCAGCGGCAGCTCATGCCAGCCCACAGAGTGGCAATACGGCAGCTTCCCAGAGAGCACAGTGAGAAAGAGGTACACTATCGGTGCAGAATACCGAAGCAGAGGCAGTGGGCTACTCCAAAGACAAAAGAACACAGTTCGAGCTGCGCAGCAACCAAGTGCGTAGTGTGTGCCTGGATCCAGACAGTACTGTCCACTCGGATATATACTCCTTTGGCATAGGGGAAGTCGGGTTTTTCCTGGCTACCAAAGCCCTCACTCAGTATTTTATGTGTACTGACATGCATATTCATGCGTTCAGAGCATGCACTTGACTGGTGAATTCCGGAACATTCCGTCCCGGAGCTAGCTCGCCACTAGTGAGGAGCTGTGCTATTTGAGCTACTGCAAGATTGTTCTGAATTGTCTGCGTTGTGCTGCATTATATTCCTTGCAAGCTTTTGGTTCCTTTTTGTGCACGCGACTGTCTGCTAAGCCTGCAGCTGGCACGTGTGTATGCAGTCAGGTTTTTCTGTCTGCATGCTCTGCCCTGTACTTGCACCCAACCACAGCGCCTCTTTGTAGCTATCTCTAGCCTCCTTGCAAGTGTCTTTTGCGGACATCTTCAGACAGTGCCCGCATGGAGTGTGTGCCCGCCCGAGCACAGCCAGCCTAATTAGAACCCAACCACCTTTCAGAACGGCGAATCAAGTATGCTTCTCAATTCTCACGCCTATACTTCTGCCCTAGCTGCTTGCACGTGCAGTTGAGAGCTGTGATCTGTGCTATCTGGCTGGTGCTGGAGCCACGCGCGTGTGCACATTTCCGGGCCGCAGTTTGCTTGTAGCTGAGGATTCATCGGACATATGATCATGGTCTACGTGTTTCTTGTGGTCCTGTGTGTTGTCGAGTGGCGCACAGTAGGCATCTCGTATGGTGCATCTCATGTGGTTGCTATTGCGATGTAGCAACGACGACGCCCCGATGCCAACTACCCAGCTTTATAAACATTGAATTGGTCTCGTATACCAGTGATGCAGTGGATTGTTGGCACCATACCCCGCTGCAAACTACCAGAACTCTATGTACATTGACTTGATGTGTGCTAGGGATGTAGCGATTTGATGGCAGCATGCCCCGCTGCAAACTACCCAACCTCATATACATCAAACATATTCCCACGCTTCTTTGCTTCCAGTCGCAAGGCAAGTGTTACAGTGAAAAGTTAGTTGTGATCTGCGATGCCACAGGACAGACCACACTGCCCATGGCCAGTTGCCCTGCTGTTGCACCTGCCATCTCAGTCACCAAAGTTGCCGAACCTTACGTTTCCTTTATTGTCGATAGGTTATGAGCGCGTACTCCCACAGCGCTCTGAGCATGGACTCTGCTGTGCTCCTCTTGTGAGTCTGAGTGGCAGAAGAGCACCACACACGTGGTAACAAAACGGTACTAAAGAGGGGTTTTAAAATAACTAGCATGAAAGACTGTAATAGCATTCAGCCCGAGTCCCAAACCTCTTCTCCCACAATTCTCACAACACCTTCAGCAAGCATACATGTATCCAATTGCAGGCATCCATTCGGATCCCCGAGTGCTCGCAATTGTTCCACATACCTAGGCAGTGTCGCATGCTTGTTGCATGCACGAGATCTGTGGGTGTTGTTGAAGTTCGAAAGGGTAAAAGGTAGTTGCATCAACCAGGACTCTGTCATGACTCATGAAGCACAATGCAAAGGGTAAAAGGTATACGAACATGAGTTGACTACTGCAGCACATGATTGAACGTACCTAGTTTGGTTTGCTTTTGGGCTTTCTGGATCTGTTCCCCAGCCTTGCGCTTTGTCCTGCTTGGCTCACTCAGGAAAGAGTGCCGCCGTGTCTCTGTGCTGCAGCCACAGTAGCCACCGCTTTGTGCCTGCTGTTGCTAGTTACAAAACTATTATTACGTAGTAATTAAACTGTAACTGTGGAAAATCACAATTTAACCAAAGACGATTAATCCTGGAGAACCCGAGCAACGCGCAAATTTCAAAGAATGTAACTGGTGTTAAATAAGTCTTAAACAGGCGTTAACTATTAATTTGCAGCCCTAACTACAACACATAGCAGACAAGTTGTGCAGGGCCCTAACTATAACACATAGTATTCAAGTTGTGCCGGGGTATTGCACCGAAAGCATGGTGGAGGTGGTAGCTGGCTCCAGGGCAGATCTCGCGCAACAGGCCTTGCTTCTCAAAGAGTCCGGCAATGCCCTCTTCCGAGCAGGCAGCTACGAAGCTGCAACCTGCAAGTACCAGGACGCGATGGAACTCACCCTGCAAGCCTCCGACAACCTACCGTGCATCCTACTGCAAAACATTGCAGCTGCGTACCTCAAGATCAACCACAACTACGCAGCGATGTTCTTCGCGGGCTCCGCGCTGGCGTTCTCGTTCAACTACTGCAGCTTCAAGGCGCACTACCGGGCCGCTAAAGCAGCCGATCAGTTAGATACCCCCGAAGCGGGCGTGTGGCCGCTCGCTCAGCTGTCGCTCATCCCGGACAGCGACGTGCCCACCTCCCTACGCAAGGATGCTGCTCTTCTTGCGTCATCCTTTGAAGCACGTACGAGCATATCTGTGAAAGAAGTGGAGAAGGAGCTTCTAGAACATTCCCAAGCGAACACCCCGTTTGATATTGACTCCGTTACGTGTGCAGCGCAGGTCGAGTTCGTGCAGTGTCTTCTGGATTCCGCAGTTGCGACTGCTTCTAAACTAGAGCCAGTAGCTGTCTTAGATGCTGACTCAGAGGCTGTCTCTCATGCAGCTGCGCAGCGCCTGAAAGAGGAAGGTAACGTCGCGTTTCGCAGCAACAAATACATGCTCGCGATAAGCGAATGGAGGCAGGCGCTGACCGCGTTTCCCATCATTCCTGCGCTGCTGGGTAACATGGCGCTCGCTGACAAGCACCTGGGGCGAATCTTGTATTCCATGCATGTCGCAGCGGTGGTGTTGTCGATGCAGCCGCACAGTATCAGAGCTATTGCGCGTGTCGCGTCGCTTGCTGAGCGCTGCGGCTCGTTCCATTCAGCAGTCCAAATTTCAGACATGGGGCTCAGAATGGAGCCTCAGCAGCCTGAACTTCTCAAGATTAAGCGTGTAGCGTCTAGGAAAGTCGCGAAGGACTTGGCGGAGAGCGGGGGGGGAGAAGCAGGGCATGCCGGCGCACGTGACGGCGACAAATCTTCTGCGAATTCGAACTTGAACTCGTCCTCTGGGGGCTCCTCCTTGCAAGGAGGAGCCCCCAATGACCCGATGCTGACATCCCGAGGGCTGCGGCAGGTGCAGATGCATGGTCACTTAGATGATCAGACTCTGGTGCTGATGAGGCAGGCGTTGATGGATGGTAGCAAGCAGCAGACAAGGAAGCTGCGGAGGATGGAGCGTGTGGCTGGCCCCATTCCTGATGAGTTTGAAAAGAGTTTCTTTACCACCCACAACCTGCCGGAAGGCTGCCAGAAGCCTGCTGTGACCAAGCTGCTGAAAAAAAGTGCGCTGACGCTGACTGGACCCACCGTCGGCGCTTGATATGTCATGCATGTCACAGCGCCTCCTGGCCCTCATTCGTTTCAGGGGCTTGCTTGGTTTTCTGGTCATGCATGTCTGCTTATTAGTATGTTTACAAACCGGAAAGGTAGTGAATAAGCATGAACCCAAATAGCCAAAAGCAATTTTGTGGTCATGCATGTCTGCTTATTAGTATCACATGCACGAAGGATTAAGTGGTTTACAAACCTGAAAGGTAGTAAATAGGCATGAACCCAAATAGCGAAAATCAACTAACACAAAACATCCACCACTTCACTCGAATGGCACAACAGCACCATCACGAAAGTCTTTCCCACGAAGGATTAAGTAGTTTTAGTCGTCAAAGTATTTAATAAGCTGCTTTCAACACGCAGACGCCTGTTGTTGCTGTTAATTGTTGTTGACCGGCAGGGACACCCCCCCACTTATGGTTTAAAGTAGGTTTTGGCAAGGGAAATTGGATGACCAAAATGACCACAACTCAAGTACAGCAAAAAAAATACTTGTAAGTTCGGACCCAAAAATTGAAAGGTGGTTGTATGTTGTTCATCACAAAGTTATTGAATTGTCCCTTTGTTGAGCTGTCGATGCTGACTGGGACGATGCACCCAACCCAAGCCACCCCGCTGCTCTGAGCATCACATAATTCCCGAATTGTTGTCTTTTACAAACTGGCAAGGCAGTGAATAGGCATGAACCCAAACATCCGAAAGCAACTAACACAAAACATCCACCATTTCACTCGAACGGCACAACAGCACCACCACGAAAGTCTTTCCCAGCACAAAATATCCACCACTTCCCAAACTATTGTTGGTTTACCCCTTGCCCCCCCCCCCCCCCATTGTTGGTTTTCCCCTTGATATTGTTGGTTTACTTGCTTGTTGTTGGTTTACTCGCTATTGTTGGTTTGCTTGCCTATCTACTCTTATATACGATTATTCCCCACTTTCACCGGTCCCCGCGTTTCCACGGCGCACCACGCTCCGGAAAAATCATGATAATTCCTAACACAGTAAAAAAAGGTGTTCTAGCTCACTCGTGCGTTATTCGGTGCTCTGTTCTGCTGACGTGAGACATGCGTTGTGGGCAAGTCGCCACAGAGCCCGGGAGGGCATTCGCGCGTGTATGCGCGCACGTCCACAACCATGGTGCAGTTTTTGTTATAAGGTTGGCATTGAGGCTTTGGTGTGCGGGTAGTCGAGGTATGTGGTACAGAACGGGTTGCTTCCGACTCGAGCGTGAAGCCCCCTTTTCCTCTCTGGCCATACAGGAAAACACAGCACAGGCATCAACAAAGCACTTCAAATAGTTTCTAGATGTGGACACGCGTCTTAGATCTTCCGGTATGGCTCTGGATAGCAATGCTGTTCGGAACGTGACCTCTTTAGCCTACGTTACATCTTTGGAGGACATGCACACATCGAAGCCTTGCACTTTCTTACACAGGTACTCTAATTTGTTCAGACTTCGCAACATGTCGGTGAGTGGCGCTGTGTGTATACGACGACCATCGATGGCCACGGCAACACCACATGCAAGAAAACGTTCTGGATCATCGCAGAAAATCCCCAAAGAAAAGTAGATACTCGCAATGTGCAGCTTCCGCTTTCCAGATCGCATACGTGGCGAGTTTCGCGCGAAGCGCGCGAAGCCTTGTTATTATTATTATTTATTCTAATTATTATATTGCTCCAGGTGCCTGCCAGGCGCTGGGCTGGTGGGCAACCCTCTTCTCACGCTGCATGATCGGCGACGAGGCGGCCGATATCGGCGGCGAAGACATGGGCGCACCGCATCTCGTCAAGCGCCTCCTAAACGTCACCCCTGACCGCAAGAAATGGTTCCGTGAGGCTCCAGTGGGCAGCATCAACCGCCTCAGCAGGGCGCCAGGGCATGCCAACATGGAGTTCTTTGCGTCTTTCAGCAAAGCGTCGCAGTTCCCCCTCCCGATCTCTGCCGACGGCATGCATGTGGACGTTGGGATGGTGGACCTTGGAGTTGTGGCTGAGACCCTGAAGGCTCTTCAGGGGCTGCGCGAGCGCGAGCGCGAGCGTGAGCATGCATGTGGTCCGGGGGAGGCTCATGCATATGGGCCCGGTAGGTGTTTGAGGTGGAGTGGCATCACGGAGTCGTCGTTCTGTTGCGCCAAGATTCTTGTGCTTTTGCACATGCTGCGGAAGGCTGTGGTAGCTCACATCATCGTACAGGTTCGCCTTTTTTGTAATTCGTGTTCGCCTTTCAAAAAAGTGTTCGTCGTTTGTGTGTTCGCCTTGTATGTTCGCCTTTTGTATGCTGCTCACATCATCGTACAGGTTCGCCTTTTTTGTAATCGCGTTGTCCTCTGTAAGCGGTGTTCGCCTTTCTAAAAAGTGTTCGCATTTGTGTGTTTGCCTTTGTAATGAGCGTTGAAATGAGCGTTGAAATGAGCGTTGAAATGAGCGTTGAAATGAGCGTTGAAATGAGCGTTGAAATGAGCGTTTGCCTTCTGACTGGGTGACCAATGGCCTCCAGGTGTGGTATTCTGCGGCCTGGACTGCAGAAACCCTAAAAGCCTTCCACGCCAGCCTGGATGCGCTGCTGGCTGACCAGGGTTTTCTAGACAGTCACACAACGGAGGTGTGCGAGTGGCTACAAGTGTGGCACGCATGCACAGTGCCGCTCAGAAAGGCTCGCAGAGAGTGGCTTGAGCGGCAACACACACCACCGGCGCTGATAGCCAACCTCCTGCGCAGCGACGATCGCATGGACGCCATGCATTACGCGGTATGCGGCGAAGTGATTGCTCCTTTAGAGGATGCAGCAGCGGCAGGAGGAGGAGGCTGCGCTGGTGCTGCTGGAAAGGATGGGGAGCAGAAGGTGGCTACAGGGTCCGTGGTAATGTTTGCGGTGGGGAAGGGCCGTTTGGACCTGTCGCCATTTGTGTTGAACGAGCACGTTCTACAGACTATGCCCCCAGATGACCTCGTGGCTGAGCGACTGATGCAGGGCGAGACGCTGCATGCCGCAGGCGCGGTGCTGGCGAGGCGGCGTGTGGAGGCGCTGGCGCGTGCTCTGAAGGCAGGTCGGGTGGCAATAGAGGTGCGCGCGCGAGATATGCATATGCATATGCATATGCATATGCATGCTCCCACAACAGACGCTGTATGCATGCTCCCGCAAGAGATGCTGTATGCATGCTCCCTTAACAGATGCTGTATGCATGCTCCCACAACAGACGCTGTAAGCATGCTCCCGCAAGAGATGCTGTATGCATGCTCCCACAACAGATACTGTATGCATGCTCCCGCAAGAGATGCTGTATGCATGTTCCCACAACAGATACAGTATGCATGCTCCCGCAACATATGACAGCTGGCTGTTGATGTTGTGCTGTTGTGGTGTTGTGTTGTTTTTACGCTGCAGCCCACAGCGTAAAAAGCAAAGAAAGCAAGAGATAATTGCATGCATGCTCCCACAACATATGACAGGCACACAGCATACACTATACACCCTCGGTGTTGCCGCCCTGGTGGCTGCTTTGGGGGGAAAATCGCTTTCTCCAGCTCCTGTGAGTTTGCGATAAACCACACACAAGTAGCTGTGGGTTGCAAGTAGTGTAGCAGGCCTTTCCGGTTTGTAAGATTTGAAGTGTAGCAGGCCTCGTGGAGCACCTCTAGCCACACCATGCATGTGCTGTTCGCCTGAGTTTGTATCATTGTTATGGCTGCAACATGTGCCCGTTGCATGCATTTGAAGCTTCTTACATGACAAGGTACTTTTCTCAGCAACCTTGAAGCATTCCTATGACTGAGGTCCTCTTGTGAGCATTTTCCTCACAATTCTGAAGAGAATTTCTTTCTTAGCAGCACCCCCCGCCCTCACATACAGCTCTGATCTGCCATGCAGGTCAAGCATGCATCACTAACACTCGACAATAAGCCAGAGATAGACCGCATACGGAGCCTTGCCCCCACCAGCATGACCTGGAGCAACCTGTGCGACCACATGCATGGCGCCGAGCTCCACCACCTCGCCCGCTTATGCTCGCAACCCATCACACAGCATTTCATGTACTCCATGCATTGGGTTTTGGACATTAAGGGTACATTCATATTGGACTACATGCGGCAACATCTGAGCGTGTTGACTAGGAAAGGAGCTGCGGCAACAAACGAGACTGCAAAGGCTCAAGAGAGAATAGATATTCACGTAGCAGCGCGCAAAGCTGTTAAGGAGAGCATTCAAGAGAAGATGGCGGAGCGGCTGCTGAGGGCTGTGCCGCTCGACAACGAAATGAATGTGTGCAATGCGTATCTGCAGCAGCGCATGCTGCCGCAGTGGCTAGAAGCGTTCTGTGCGCAGGCGGGTAGGTGTGGTGAGGGTGGCGGTGTAGACTATGAGATTTTGCATGGGGCGCAGTACTGGATATTCTTCCGTGCAAGCAGCTTGGTGCATTTCAGGCTGCAGTACAAGTAGGGTTGGTGACACATGCTGGAGTCATCATGTTTTGCGTTTGTGTTTGATTTTAATTCGAGCATGTAAACAGCTTTCAGCAGAACTGTAAGTGCGGGCCTCTGGGACATCCCCAGTTTCGAATCCGAGGGCAGTGGAGGGTAAGGGGGGCTGGGGGGGGGGGGGGTTTGTGTAGCTTCTGGCGTGTGCACCATACCCGATCAGTGATCACCAGTGTCGCCTAGTCAGATAGAACAGTCATGATTATTTGGGGCTGTTTTTTAGGTTTGTGACCTGACAACACCTATGTGGCTGACCTTTGCGGCTGCTGACGCGCTCCATGCCCGATCAGTGGTTTAGATCAGCGAATGTTGGGGCTTTGCACTGTGTACAGCTGTATGCGTGTATCACCGCGTGATAGCTGCACCGGTCGTCGCGTCGTTCTTTGCATTCCAGTGCATGCATTCATGCACGCCGTTGCCGCTGCAAGCCACAACACAGTCTGCAGCAGCACACGTCTGCCGTGCGTTGTTGTTAGGAGTTGTTTTGAGCTGTTTTGAGCAGCTGGTCTGAGCCCTTCCAACTGTGGGGCTCGAGGGGGTGCTAGGCGTTACCGTTGTTGCAGCAGTTCCAGCAACGAGTTTGAGCTTCAGGTAACACAACAGGCATATTGTTCGGGGGTACTCACCACAGACTCTCTACGTGCGTTAGCCTCGGTCAGCAGAGACACATCATGCATGTGTTATATTGGGGTCACATGCATGCAGAACATAATTGGCGCGCCAATTATGCTTACAATTGAATTGTGCACTTGTAAAGCTGCTTCAGTCTGCACCACGGGGAAGGCTACGGCGCACGCCGCGCCTTAGATCCAAGCTGCGATGGGATGCCATATCTTGAAGCCAAGGTGGGGTGATCATGATCAGTGGTCTGGTCTGTTCGGTTCTGTGTTGAATTTATACATAGCGAAAGCATGCCATCAGGATTAAGGACACCACTAGGAGATCAAATGCCACTGGTTCGTCGTTAATTTTGTCATGGAAACTTTTTTTGCGGCAAAACGCCCCGAAGGGCTGCTGTTCCAGCTGCCTCAGGTAGTGCCCAACGATGTATTGTCAAGGAGCTCTGTGCTTCGCCAGGCGTTTAATGCAGCTACCGAAGAAGATTTAAGCCGATCGATCACCTTGCCCCAGGGCGTGCTGCGCAGCTGGCTTGGTGCCATAGAGGCTCTCGATGTGCCTGCGCCACTGGTCTCGCTGCACGTCGCCTACCACCATCAGCTCGCTCAATTCATCAAGGTAAATGCTTCAGCTTTTGTAGAGTGTTTGGGTGGACAGATCGCATGCAGCGTGCCCAGGAAAGCGTCAACACAGGCTCCTTCGCCCCGCTTTGTATACGTCTGCTCGGCGGAGCAGACGTATGCAACGCGGGGGTTTCCGCACAATCATGCGGGTGCATATATATATCATTCTACTTCTACGTGCAGTTCCTTAATAGAGAGATGCGCGCTGCACCCAGTCTCGGCACACATGCAGGAGCAGCATGTGCATTCATCATCGAGCACTGGGACACCATCAGCTACTAGTATGATGAATCTTGCCATCATGTGATGGTTACGTAAATATTGTTATCTTCTTTAATGATGTGCTGTCTTCTTTCGCCCATGCCTGGAATTCCTGAAGCCTCTCTGGGCACTGAGACGCTCCCCATCAACATACAGCAACATCAGGTTAATACGAACATGGTTAATAATACGAACTTCTGGATAGGATGAACCAAATCAGTGGGGTCAATTGGGCTCTTATTAACCAGGTGTTACCGTACTTTGTTTTTTGCCCCACAAGCCCCACAACAACGATCTATCAGCCACGACATCCTACGTGTGCAGCAGACATGTTCTGGATACAGCACCACACTCGGTGTGAGTCCAGGCCAGGGGTATAGTTAAGGAATGGGGAAAGACTAATGATGTCAGCCAAAAGCCCTCAAAGGATTCCTTTTGGGGGGTATACATTACATGCAACAATGCATGCTTTTCCGGGGTGGCCACGATAGAAGTTAATTTTATTTGGCTAACAGTGGCTGACAAGTTGTCAATAACGATACCCCTGCTGCAGGCGGCGGACTTCCTGGATGACCAGGCCACCCTGCAGGCACTGTGTCGGCATGCTGGCCATTGGCTATTCAGTCCGAAACCTCTAGCAGCACCCACCACACACCCCCTTCCGGTCCAAGCCAAGGAGCACTCATCACATCCACCTGTACTCGATGCTCATCATGACCAGGTTCGACCCTGTAGCCACTGATGATGCGAATAAGCTTGCACACGTCAACTCCAAAACATAGCTAAGTACATGCTCTCGCAGTCAGGATGTTACGATTGTAGGCGAATCTACAATGTCAGCGACATCATCGCTCCTAGTGGTAGAATACGATCATAACCGATCGGGCGCTTTTGGTATTAGCACAGAACCTAACAGTGGAGACTGTGGGAATGAAGCAGGCTGTGATGTGCAGGCATCGCGCTGCTCTACCTATGTACTATGATGTGTGTAAAGTGTGTAAAGTTACAGGCTTAACTCCATAGTATGGCTCATGTACCAGCAGATCATCGCATGCCAACTTAGCTCGACCTCGCACTAATGACACAGGAATGTACTGTGATGTGTGTAAAGTTACAAGCAAGCATAACTCCATAGAATGGCTCATGTACCAAGAAATAATCGCATGACAACTTACCTTATGTACTTAGCTTATGTACTAATTTATTTATTTTTACTGTGATATGAGCATGCCGACACAGTTCCTGCAGGGTGGCCTGGTCATCCAGGAAGTCTGCCGCCTGCACTCGCAGCAAGTCTGGTGCAAATTCCAGAACCTGTCTGCTAACCGAACCGTGGAACGCATGTGGCCGACACATGGTGAAACAATTCCAATTGAGTACCTAGAACTCGAGCAGTTTAGTGCAACTTGTCTGCTGGCAGCTGAGCGCTCTGCCCAGCGTTCAACCCATCTCAACACTGTATACATCCATGCCATACATGCATGTTATGGATTCTTTTTTGTATACAACATGTATACAAATGCAATACAACAGGTATACAAATGCAATACAACATGTATACACATGCAATTCTACGTGGCCTTGTAAAGCACCAGCTGAGTGAAAGACCCAAGAACTGTTCTCGGGAGCCCCGCCACACCACTCCATACCAGGTACACGATACGCGCAATTGATGCTTGTAGCCACTTGTATACGCGCACCGCACTCCTCTTTACTGTTCCCCATCACACACAGAGTCTGGGACATCTTACGTAGTATCTTAGTTCACCTTGAGTACTCCTCAACGTAACTCGTGGGCAAAGATTTATCATGGAGAGTGTGCATGGTTGCAAGAACACATCGACTGGAAACCACCGCAAAGTTTTGACAAGGAAGCTTTGCGCTGCACCAGCTCATGCACTTGAGTTTGAGTTTGAGTTTGAGATTGTTCGTTATAGCGCAACGCTTTCATGCATGAAGTCTGCACGGGTTGTGCATCTTGCAGCTGCCATGCCATGCCGTTGCATCTGCCACAAACGCGGTTGCGGTGCAGGTGCTCAGGGAGGCGGGCCACTTGGCCGTGAACATCCTGCAGCACTCTCTCACACCTTTAAGCGAACAGATCGCCCTCCTACCCCAGGATCTCCATTCTGTAGCAGTTCAGGTGGCGTACCCAACTGTAGCTGCAGATCAGGCAGTCGAGATGCCCGACATCGCCAACCTCAGCACCGACCTCGCCCAGGCTCTGCTGCCCCACGTCGCCGGCGTGACTCGCCTGCGTCTTCACTTCTCGCCAGCTGCTCAGGTGCCCGAGAATCAGCCCTGGCGATTCCATGACTTGAAGTGTCTAAGGCGCCTCGAGCTCTGCAACATGCACCGAGCGCCTGGCGGCGCTAGTGGCTTAGGGGTGCACTTCGCCGGTCTCGTCCACCTACAACACCTCGATCTCTCAGGGAATAGATTGAATGCTGAAGCCGCCAGAGCGTTAGGCCCGCATCTCGCCAGCCTAACCTCCCTGCTTCACCTCGATCTCTCATGCAATAGCTTCAACGCAGAAGCCGCCAAAGCTCTGGGACCGCATCTCGCCAGCCTAACGTTGCTGCAGCACCTGCAGCTGGGGTGTAATCTGATTCTTTCAGAAGGCGTTGAAGGCCTGGGCCCGCATCTCGCCAACCTAACCTGCCTGCAGCATCTCGACCTGCAGTTCACAGGGTTTGATGCAAGAGGTGCTGGAGCCCTAGGGCCCCATCTCGCCCACCTCAAATCCCTGAAGCACCTAAATATCTCCCAAAATAGTTTTAAATCAGAAGGCCTCAAAGCGCTGGCACGCCATCTCGGCTGCCTGACCTCTCTGGAGCACCTGGATATCAGCGCCACCGATATCGACGCAGAGGGCGCCAAAACGTTTGGGCCGCATCTCGCCAACCTGAAATCCCTGAAGCACTTGAACTTTTTCGTTAACCCTATTCATGCAGAGGGAACCCTGGCCCTATGCCTCCATCTTCCCCACCTGACCTCATTACAGTCTCTGGACTTGTACGGAGTTCAGTTTGGCGAGGACGGCGCCAAGGCACTGGGCCCATGCTTCGTCTACCTCAACTCCTTGACATACCTGGATGTCAGCAGCAATCTGATGGGAAGGGAGGGTGTCAGGGCATTGGCGCCGCATCTCGCCTACCTAACACGCCTGCAGCATCTCGGTTTGCTGTTCAACCGCATGGGCACAGAAGGTGTCCGAGCTCTGGGGCCGCATCTTGCCCACCTAACATCCTTAACCCACTTAGACCTCTGCAGAAACCAGGTTGATACTGCGGCTGTTGCAGCTCTAGGGCCCCATCTCGCCTACCTAAGGTCCCTGCGGCACCTCGATCTTAGTTCAAACCCTCTTGGTGCAGCGGGTGCCAGAACCCTAGGCCCCCATCTCGCCTGCCTGACGTGCCTGCAGCAGCTCAATTTCAGGTGCCCAGAAATGGGCGCAGAGGGGGCTAGGGTTCTGGGACCTTATCTTGCCAGCCTATCCTCCCTGAAGCACCTGGATGTCACCGAGATGGGAATGGGCTTGGAGGGGGCTGAGAGTCTTATGCCCCATCTCGCCAAGCTCGCCTCCCTGACTTGTGTAGAGATTCGCGACGATCGTCTTGATGGCTACGCTCGAGCTTCTCTCAAAAGCCTTTTCAACAAGGGTTGTGGTTCTGATGTAGGCGCGAGATCTGGCGTTCTCCGCTTCTAGGGTTTAGGGTTTTGTTGTGAGCTAAGTAGGGTTGGATTGTCGGCGAGGCGTGGCGTGGCGCTTGCAAGCTTGCTGTGTTTGTGGCTGTGGTACATTGTGCATGCATTGTACAATTGATCACTAACGCATAGATGGAATGATGCTGACCGTTGCATGGAGTGTGAAATTTGCATTGATGGTGAAGTTGCATACTCACACATAGAGTGTGTGTTCACATGGACAGGGGTGCGGCGCTCAAGCACACGTGCAACGCCGTAGAGCATCTGAAACCAAGCAACAACGCCGACACTACAACTAGGAGTCACTCAACACCTTCCCCTAAGCACACAGAGGCAGGACACAGAGCGAACAGCCAGCCAGCCACCGCCCCCACCCCGGTGTTGAAAGACCCACAACCTTCCGCCCCCCCTTTGGCGACCGCCCCCCCTTAGGACTCACCCCCCCCCTCCGCCACACAGGCTGCGCCAACCACCTACACACCAGCGCCATAAGTCAGATTGGCTCTTGGCCCTGGCTAACAGTGTAAAAGTTCACTGCTAGCCACGAGTAACAGTAGATATCCATGCATGTACCTACCTACCACTGCTGTACACAACCTAGGGTGACAGCGCAACACTCACAGAGACGCAACACAAACGTCAGCAGCACAACGGCAACACAGCACAGGGGAGAACAGACGGCGCGACGCCGCGGGCCTTCGCTGGCGGGCAGAGGCAGAGGCAGCACTAGGGGCAACCCTCGCCAGGCGCAACTAGGAGACCCCAGAGCAGGAAGATACCCGAGTGGCCGCAGGTGGGGAGGAGAAGGCGATGGGAGGGGGAAGGGGCCATGTTGAACATAGCTAGTCTGCTTTAACCACTGGACATCTGAGCTCAGATGTCCAGTGGTTTAAGTAGACTAGCTATGTTCAACAGGCCACGAGCACGGAGCCAGGAGTGAGGGAGTGGGAGGGGGGGGGGGTGCCGGATGGGGGACGGGGGGCGGGACCAGGAACATGAAGCCAGGGGTGGGCACGCGATGCGCCGGGGGATGACGAGGGGGTTTGCGGGCGGCAGGCGGTGGAGGGGTTGCTTGAGGGGCGGGGGGGGGGGGGGTCGCTGGGGGAGTGCGCGAAGTGGATGGAGGTTGGGCTTGGATGGGGGGGAGGGGGGCGGAGTGGGGGTTGCAGTGCTGGTGCTAAGAGGGGGGGGGGGGGTGTTGCAAATTACAGTGTGTTATGTAACTGGTAACCAGTTACTGGTTCCATTGTTGGGAAAGAACTGCTGTTGAAACATAATGCTGGATGAATACGAGAACTCCAAGAAGGTGAACATCAAGCAACCACTAAACGCAATCCAAGATCAAAGACACAACACACATAGCAGAGCCTACCAGAGCACCCAGAACGAAAGGTATCCAGCGAACGCAACAAGTACCTATTATTACGTGTGCTGCTTTTGTGGTTACGTGACTGGTGCTTGCCCATAGGTGACTGCTGCGTGTTTTCTACTTCGGTTCCTCTGCATTCAGACTCGGGTTGCTGGTGCTGTGCGGTGTGCGCTACAGATGCGCTCTCATCTATTCATCACTCGTTGTGTGTTTGCCGCGCCACTGTTAATGCACACCAGTGATCACCAGTGTCGCTTCATTTGTCAAGTCAAACACCTAAACAATAGTCCCAAACATTCAGGATCGTTCTATCTAACTAAGCGACCCTGGTGATCAGTGATGCAACACACACATCCTCTGGACCCCCTATATCCTGCCCCCCCCCCACCCCTCCCCTCTCTGTGTCTCATCATTTTGAGCTGGTTGAGCAGATTGGTATTTACTTACAATCCCGGCAGAAACTAAACACAGAAAATATTTTGCAGACCGCATCACACTATACAACGTGATGGTCGCTTTGCCACAGCTGCTTCTGCTGACTCCCTCAATTTCTAGGTCTGTAATGCTGCCGCTGTAACCTCTCTCTATCACACTGTACACCGAGACTGGCCACCCAGACGAACCGAACAATCACCCTTCGATGCACCTATCACATCACGTCCAGAAGAAGGTTCTGAACGCGTTCATGCAGCTAGAACGGGATATTCAACTCACCCAGCAGCTCATGCAACTAGAATGGGAAGTCGCCGTCGCAGATGTCAGCCTCCACGTTGCACTCGATCTCAACAGAGATTCTGGGGGCCTCGATACAGGAGGGCGAGCCTGCGCCCCGGAAGTTGGGGGGGCAGCACGCCTCGCCTCGGATGCCGCACAGCACGCACGTGGACGTCTCAGGCGAGCACTTCACCCCCACTGGGCCGATGGCGCCCGAGCGTGTGGTGCAGAACGTGCCTCCCCCGCATGGCTCACTCACGCCTGCCAGCATGACGTCGGCCATGCATTGGGAGTAGTACTCGTTCACGTAGATGCATGAGGTGCCACTGGCGCAGGTGGGGTCATCATCGGGGAAGCCTGCCCCCCCACACTGGCCATGGAGGGGGATGCTGCTGGGGTCCTCCTCCGGCTTGCACTGCACGCACACCAGCCTTCTCAGAGGGAGAAACATGTACCATCAAAACATGCCAAAACTTGCTGTATAGTTCTGGGTTCTTTTGGCTGTTTGAGCCTTGCCCTTTCCCTGCCCCCCAATACTGTAAAAGTAAAAGGAATGTAGTTCTGGAATTCCCAGAGATGCAGAATGGGGCCCTTCTGCTTTTAACCAACAGATTTAATATAATACACTGCTGAAAGAACTACAAAGCACTACAGGCTTGGGGTCTTGCTACTGGTTACTTCGTGTGTTGTTTATCAATATCCTTTCCGGTTTGCAGGGTACTGTTTATTGTCTTTCCGGGGTAGCATTTCCTTTTCGAGGTATTGCCTTTCAGGGGTTTGCAAGGTGCAAGTAGCACAGGCTGTGCACCAATGGGAATCAATGATCGCATGCATGTTGTAGAGCTCGGCCCGCTTTTCTGCCTGAGAATCCAAGCACAACATGATTGTCAAGGCATTCACAAACAGGAAAGAAAGTGAATATGCATGAACCCAACTAGCACAAACTATCCACCACTTCGCTCGAATGGCACAGCAGCACCATCAAGAAAGTCTTTCCCAGCAATGATACATTGATTGATTGTCAAACGATCGGTTCTTTGTTGAAGAACGAAAGAAAGAGTATGTTGGAGCAGGCTGCAAAAGTGGCTTGAAGGCTCTTAGTCAGCAAAACACAACAAAAATGAAGAAACAAGGTCAAGCCTAGACTTGTGCATGGTTCCTCACTTTGCTGCTCTAGCCACAAGACTTGTGCTTCCTCCAGAGATGCTCCATGCAGACATGCCTCGGACTCAGTCAGCGAGAATTGTTAGAATAAAACCCTGATCGGGAACCACGCCATCCATAAGACTTGGGACGAACTGTGGATTTGTTATCTAGGGTTTCCAATAGCAAACTGCGCAACACAGCAGGGGGCAGCAGTACTTAGAGACCCCGCACCTGGCTGTAGTACTCGTTGAGAACCTCGCAGTTGGACCCAAAGTCGCACGCCACATCACCCTCGTAGCCACGGCCTCCGCACTGGCCATACCACGGCACCGCGGCCACTGCACACATGAGCACCTCACAGAGAGTTCAGGAATGCGGAAACCCTGCTTGCAGCATGTAGTGAGCATGCTATCATGAGGGAATGTCATTTGTTTACTGCTTTTAAGGCATTCTAAGTTGCCATGCGTTGATTTGCTGGTACATGAGCCATTCTATGAAGTTATGCCTGTAACAAGTTTATGGTATTCAAGCTTCGAGCGCCGTTAGCATGCATCATACAGTCTCAACGCAATTTTAACGCAAGGAATGCAGTCACATCATGAGCATTGACGTGCTTTCCACCTGGATAGCGCTGGAACAGTTACATGCGGACCGGCATGCCGGCGCGTGTGGTTGTCGGCGCCGACAATGTCGGAACAAGTTGGTCATGCGCCGCAAACGTTCCGAGGTGGATATATACGGACACATAGGTACCGCGCAGATACGCTCGCACATTGAACAAACAAGGCAGATCTGTGACCTTCTGATATCACTATTATAACGCGTTAACAACACACATGCTGCGTACGATGTAAGGATATCGATGTGAGGCGGCGCCGCGATAAGCTGCAGCAGGCGCCTTAGAAATGTACGCAGCCGAAAGACGGGATCAGCCAACGCATATGGCACAAAATCGCGTACTTACACAAGCATGTGTGAGGTGCACGGCACTTTCGGCTACATTGCGCTGTTGCATTGTGTTGACAGTTGCGCATGTATGCATGCGCAGTGCTGGATTCGCAGTCCGGGGCGAGGGACCACGTGGTGTCTCTCATGAGCGGGGCGCGCGCAGGGCATCCATAAGCACGCATTCTTGAGCAGAAGTTATGCTTTGAAAACAATTGAGCAGCAGTAACCGCACCATGGTATGCGGAGAGCGCTGTGAGGAGAGTTGTCGCGAGCAGCATATGCATTGTTGAAAACTGTTGCTACGAGTAATATGGAGATATGTAGACCTAAATAATAATAAGCAGCACACTGTACAGGTGGAATGGACGCGTGATATCATCAATTGGATGGGCACAAGGTATTTACACGTACCGCAGCCGTCGCAACATCGTCGCTCGATTCTGAAACGTTCATGCGATTGACATCGCTTGACGAAAAAGTCACCATTAAAGCCCAAAAGGCAGTCAATGGACGAAGAATGAGGAAAGTTTGTGCCTGAAAATTCTGAAGCGAAAAAAGAAAGCAGCCGCAGACACCGCAATAACTGCCGTCATCCATACGCAGCGCAGTGCGAAGGGTCCCAATGGCAAAAGGGACTCCAGGGGCGGTCGCTGCAATGATCGATTAAATGAACATATAGACAGAGCACAGTTACAAAGACGAGCGCGTTGCAACAGGGCGCACTTCGAATTCAGTAAGACGAGGCTTTGGGACTCCACCCTTGCGAAGCTTCGATAGACACTAAAATAAAGTACCTGTTTCTACAAGTACACACATGTTTCTTTTTAACGGTTTCAGGACGAAGCGAGAGCCCAAGCTGCACACGCATGACGCTGAAGCATGGTGTGCTGTGCATCTTCATGTTTCCTGGGCGATCGCTCACATTGCCTGGGATCATGATCGTGCAAGGCATCCATACTTGCATCAAGAGAGCACTCCTCGCAAGAGGTTATGCATAATGGCCGGAGGTCCTGGGTACAGAGAACTGTGAGAGCTGTATAACCCTGGAGGTACTGATATTAAAGTGATTAGTTTCGATACTGCTTCTCGGTACGGCACGAGGCAATATAGGCTGAAAAAACATGGTGGCGACTGTTCTTACTAATCTAATTAAATTCGAGCTGTCTCTCTTCGACAATTCCAATGTGTGGTAGTACCCGCGCGCGGTTGCGGCTATGGCGCTACCGCATGCTTCCTTCTGGCCAGGCGAGCTATCCTTCTAGATATCATCGCAGGGGTGGGACAGGGAGGACCTGCTGTGGCTAGTACCCGCTGGTGGGCGTGCACATTGTGCTGTTTATTTTAGCCTTTTTTCTGTCCGTGCCCCACGTGATGCGATTTTTTATGACCTTGTTATGCTCATACTGCGTCCCTTGCAAGGGTCCACAGAAAGATGGGTGAACCCATCTTTCTGTGCCCTGCGTGTATGTTCTTGTCCCATTCCTTCTTGGGTGCTGACACCAAAGGCCTGGAGATCTTTAGAAAGGTCTGTCGTTTGCGACCCTGGATTCTTGGCTCATGCTTCTTGTCCTTGACCTGCCCTTAGGGCGATGCCGCAAGATACTCGTTACA
The DNA here is from genome assembly GCA_032359135.1 of Ulvella scutata. Taxonomy (NCBI): domain Eukaryota; kingdom Viridiplantae; phylum Chlorophyta; class Ulvophyceae; order Ulvales; family Ulvellaceae; genus Ulvella; species Ulvella scutata. The sequence goes on from JAUMHD010026960.1 coordinate 30,607, forward strand.
ATCAAATGGATGTAAAGTACAGCAATTTGACTGTTACATGGACCAATATACATTCTTGTGATGGTAACATTACCGCCCCCCGCACCCCTCTGGCACCCACGCACCGCGACACCCCTTCATCCTCCAAAGCTTGGCGCCCCGGGAACCATGTTGATGCCCCCCCCCCTCTCACCCCCCCTTCTTGACGTTGATGCCCCCCCCCCCTCTTCTGCCACCCCATCATCCCTCCAGCACGCTCCATTCTCCTCCCCAAAACAATGGGCAGCCCCCCAACCCACCCCTCCCCCTCCCCCGCCCCCATGCTCCTGGCCCTGCCCCCTCCCCCCCCTCCCAGCCCTCGCACGGCCACTCGGTATCATCCTGCTCTGCGGTCTCCTAGTTGCGCCTGGCGAGGACTGCCCCAGGCGGCGCCCTGCCGGCAGCGCTGGCCTGTGGCGTGAGGCCATCTGCTACCCTGTGCTGTTTTGCATCTGCGCTGCTGGCATGCGCCGATTGTGTGTAGATGCTTGGTACGTACACGTGCGTTCTCGCTCTGGCGCTCCAGGCTTTCGTTCCGGCTTGCTATGTTCAATGCTTTATGCTGCCTTTCCCCCTTGTGCTCCTGGCGGTGTGGTTACTGCTTGGGTTGTTGTCACAGATGCCCTTACGTCTTGCACGCATCGCGTTTTAGTACTGCACCACCGCCGATGTAGCGAGGTGTTCAAGTACCCTCCCTTAGGCTCCTTTTATGCCAAGCTCGATGGGAGACTTTTCGTCTGTGGCACTGACGACTGTTCCTTGTGAGCAGGCACTCACGTGAGAGGGGTCTCCGCTTCCCATTAGAGTTTCCTGCTGCTGCCGCTCCGCTTCGGTGGTTGCCGTTGCGTTTGTTATGCATGCCGTCATGCGTGTGCAGGTGCTTGTGCTCTGCTCATTCAAGCGTTCTGTTGCTGCTTGCAACCCTTTGAACGTTCTGCCAGAATATTTTTTACAAACTCAGAAGAAGTGCAGGCGGGTGAAAAGGAACAGTCAGGCGCGCCTACGAACACCACCAGCACCCCTGCCACCTGCCACACCTGCCCCAACACCACTGCTTACCGGCTCATTCAGAGCCCTGTCCTAAACAGCTCATCATTGAGGAGTCCTCAACACCTTGAATCCCTCCCTCAAAGCCCAATGCCTTCCCCTCTCTCTCTCTCTCTATGTCTCTGGCACAACGAAGTGCCATCAGCCACTCAGCAACAATGGCCGCGATACAACACAGCGTTGGAGGGGACTTTCAGATGTCCCCACACTGCCAACAACCTTCTTCGACTCACCCAGCACCTCATGCAGCTAGAACGGGATATTCAACTCACCCAGCACGTCATGCAACTAGAAGGGGAAGTCGCCGTCGCAGATGTCAGCATCCACGTTGCACTCGATCTCAACCGAGATTCTGGGGGCCTCGATGCAGGAGGGCGAGCCTGCACCCAGAAAGTTGGGGGGGCAGCACGCCTCGCCTCGGATGCCGCACAGCACGCACGTGGACGTCTCAGGCGAGCACTTCACCCCCACTGGGCCGATGGCGCCCGAGCGTGTGGTGCAGAACGTGCCTCCCCCGCATGGCTCACTCACGCCTGCCAGCATGACGTCGGCCATGCATTGGGAGTAGTACTCGTTCACGTAGATGCATGAGGTGCCACTGGCGCAGGTGGGGTCATCATCGGGGAAGCCTGCCCCCCCACACTGGCCATGGAGGGGGATGCTGCTGGGGTCCTCCTCCGGCTTGCACTGCAAGGCACACCAGCCTTCTCAGAGGGAGAAACCTTGTGAAAAAAACGGTTTCCCTTAGCGTTTCCCTTTTTGTAAAACTGGGAGAAGAAATTGCGAAGCACTACACCTACTCTGGAAATTTCTGAGTGGGAGAAACCGAATTGCCCTCCCCCCCCTCCCCCACCTCCTTTTCGGTCTTATAACCCCAGCGCAGCCTCTCAAACAATCGATTCTCTGTTGAAAATACTAAGGGCAAAGTATCTTGGAGCAGGCTGCGAAAGCGGCTTGAAGGCTCTTAGTCAGCAAAGAAACAAGCAAACTTAACGTTCAAGGACGAGCCTAGACTTGTGTATGCTTCCCGCGTTTGCGGTTTCTTTTTGGAAACAAAAAGTTTTGCCGGATATGCCGGGGTTTTTTTTTTTACATAGTGGTTTTTAGTTCATAGGTCCTAAACAATTTTTTGGTGACTTCCTGAGCTAAAAGCCTATAGGAGACTGCTGGTATAGACACAAGGCTTGCGCTCCCTCCAGAGATGCTCCATACATATGCCGAAGTTGCTCTGACTCTGTCAGCGAGAAGTGCCGAGTGTTAAACTCGGGACAATTGAAGACTCTTTTAGCTAGGGTTTCAATAGTCCGTAAGAGCCTCAGTCAGGTAAGAGCCCTGTCGATGTCCTCTCTCTGTGACACAGAAGGGGGCAGCAGCAGGAACCCCGCCATCCACAAGACTTGGCACCACTTGTGTATTTGTTGGCTAGGGGTTTTCATAGCAAACTGTGCAACACAGGAGTCCTGTCGATGTCCTCTCTCTGGTACACAGCAGGTGGCAGCAGTACTTACAGGAGGGGGCAGCAGCAGGGACGCCGCACCTGGCTGTAGTACTCGTTGAGAACCTCACAGTTGGACCCAAAGTCGCACGCCACATCACCCTCGTAGCCACGGCCTCCACACTGGCCATACCACGGCACCGCGGTCACTGCACACATGAGCGCCTGAACAACTTGATATAAAAAACGAGGCTTCGTGCATGTATATGGCCATGCAGATATCTAATAAACGGCATGAGATCCATTGTGCAGTCAATAACGTTTTCCGTCGGGGTGACATGCATGGGTGCAGCAGGCAGCATAAGCGTTAACGCTCTGAATCACCAGATTATGACTCTTTTGACTGCGGTACATGAGCCATTCTATGGAGTTATGCCTGTTACTTTACACACAATTTTGACTGCACAAACAGGTGTGAATGCTGGGGGGTGGAGAAAATGGCGGGGTGCTGTGGATGAAGCAAAGAACGCAGCGCCAGCGCGCATCTGAGTACAAGTGGCGAAAAGGGGTACTGGAGGCACCCCAAAAAGAAAGTACCGGCCAAACCGGCCAAAACTGTATGTATGTGGGGGGAGTGGGCAGACTGATGGTAAAACCGCTTGTGGTTCTTGGTTGATCAATGGCATTGCAGGCGTGCATGCATGCAGGGGGAAGAGGCAGTGTTCCACCGGTACCAGGACCGCTCAATCTAACAGCGGAAAAATATATCCAAGATGCTGGATGTATGGCACTCGGAGACATGCATGCAAGCGTAAGACGGACCGCCCGCGCGCGACGGTTATTGCAGACAAGAGATGTTCCTCCAAAAGCAGCGCGTGCTGGTGGAGGAGCTGCGAATGCCCTCAACTTACGAAGTTCCTTATCAAAAAGGTTCACAGAACGATGAAGAAGTTAAGGAGCAGGAAGAATCACGATTCTGATTAATCAAATTTTGTTCTACCACAGCCACATGTGACGCGTCAAAACCAGGACTGTCGTGTTCACGCAACCAGTGTTCCAGAAACACCCATCTAGTGATCTGAATGTAAGCAAAGGAGTCACCGTAGTGACGAGGCTTTGGACCGGGTGGTGATGGCATAGTCACACGTTAACAATCGTCATGCTAGCGGTTGTCAACGACGCCGACAAGTTTGCGCGACAGGATCAGAAAGCAACGCGTGGTTGCACTTCCCCAACACAAAAGGGCAGAGTTGTGACCCCTCCACAAGATCCATGCTCAACCATCTGGCAGTGCACATGCAGCGTGGGCCTCGTGCGATCTCGTCGGACTGGCGATACGCGTGGTATAGTGGCATACCATCACCGAGCGATTACACCGTGCACGCACACCGACAGGAAGAAAGGGCAGTACATGCTGCTCACAAGCGTACGTTTCAGCAGGTACATATGAAGTGTACTGAATGAACGTGTATGGGAGATGCTACCGCCTACATTGCGCGTCTATAGATGCTTGCAATCAGATCGATCCAGTGCTAGCTTGACGGTACAGGAAGGGCTCGAGGCGGCATCTCAGGTAGCAAGTCCTGAAGCCGTAGCAGCATTTTCCCGCAGACTTCGTGATTTGTATCAATAGAAATTGAGTTCGTGATCAGGAGCAGAAACCGCACCATGGTACGCGGAGAGCGCTGTGAGGAGAGTGGCTACGAACAGCATGGTTGATTGCGCTACAACAAGCTTTGGATGGGGGATGCGTAAGGCTGAAGGAAAGGAAACAGTGAAGGAGGTAATATGCACGTGCAATGAATGGCTCGCACGCTATATACACACCGCAGCCGAGCTGCAACACTTTCTGCTCAATTCTACATGACTTCAACAATAAGTCTGGGCGAACATCCCGAAAAGGTTGTAAATCGGCAGAAACCAAAGAAAGTTTGGGTTGGTGTTATCTGAAGCGGTGCCGCGGCGGTCGGTGCGGATTCGTGGCTCACTGCGCACAGCTGCATCTATAGCGCAGCCTTGCCCCAGAGATACAAGGACCTCTGTCGGACGATAAAACGGGGCGATTCAGGCACTCAGGTTGGTAGCTATAAGTCGCTTTCGAATTGGCAGTATGTGCCAAAGATGCGTTGGATGTGTGCCGCCGCAAGTTTCCGTACCGGTACTGAAGAATTCGAGGAAGCAGTACGTTGAGCAGAATCTTGGGGAATCAGAATCAGATTGGGATTGAAAGATGCACAAGATGAGCGCGTTGCAACGCCCATCTCTTCTGGCGTTCCACCCTCATGAAGCTCGAGTACCAGTCAGCGCTAGCATCGACCTATCCTGTGCATATATGCATGTGCAGCGGCCAACCTCTTTCTGCAGAGCTCTGGCGCGCAAGATCTGCATTCATGACGCTCAAACCCTCAGCACTTGGCATCTTCTGCGGGGGAAAAGGAGGAACACCCACTGTAACAGACGGTGTTGTTGGAGTTCCTCTTTTTCTGGACGGTTGGCGGACGCCATACGTGGTTCCCGCGGCGCTTTTGTTGTGCATTCTTGTGATTGCAAGGGCCCTCGTGCAAGGGCCCTTGCTTGTTAACGTTGACAGGCTTTCCCAACACTCTCACACAATTTGCAGTTCCTTGTTACAATCTATGTGATTAAATATTATAATAATAAATGACCTTGGTTCGCGGTACGGCATGAAGAGATTTACAAACCGGAAAGGTAGTAAATAGGCATGAACCCAAATAGCCAAAATCAACAAACACCAAACATCCACCACTTCACTCGAATGGCACAACAGCACCATCACGAAAGTCTTTCCCAGCACTCTTAGCCAA
>JAUMHD010026971.1:0-35899 GCA_032359135.1 Ulvella scutata
GTGCTTGTTTTGCGCGTTGCGTGTCGTTTTGGTGCAGATCAGTTTCTATGGGATTGTGACGTCACACGTCATGACGTGACGTTTTCCCACCCAAACCACGTCAGGTCCCATCACTGGTTCAGTTATATTCCGGTGCGAGCGGGCATGCCCGATTGCCTGGGCTGTTTGTTCCCTCTGCGGAGGTGGAATGAACCCGTGGGTGTGCCTACCTGTTGGTGTTTCGCTGTCTTGGACCATCCCTGAGCGTTTGTTGATTATGCTCTCTCTCCCGCATCCTGTTGATGTAATCACTTAACTCTAATTATGTACCTTCAAATTAACGGGTTAATCGAGATTTCCAGGAGTAATTGTTTCTGGTTAAATTGTAATAGTAGTCACACGTTGACAAGTGGTGGATGTTTTGTGTTAGTTGATTTTGGCTATTTGGGTTCATGCCTATTTACTACCTTCCCGGTTTGTAAACCAACTAAAGTCACACGTTGACAATTATATTATAATTGTTCAAAATAATGTGCGCCACTACCGTCTCAGACGAATCGAAGATCTGGAAGACGCAGGTCACCGCGGCGCCGGCGACACTCAGTGGCACGTGGCCACGTGAACAACAATCTTGAATGCTTGGTACAACCAACTCGAGACGTGAAATACAGCACTATTCATTGACAAATGTATCTCACCAAACTTGACAGGTCGTGCAACGTCTTGCATCTGTGCTGCGCTGAGCATCCAAACACCCAGGAACCCTCAGCACGCCCCCCAAATCTGCCTTCTCACATCCCTCTGTCCATCAAACGAACGTTCCAGTAAACATGACGATCAGGGACACACCCATGCCCTAGCCCCTCAAACACTGATACTGCCCTTCAGCCACTGAGCATCAGCATTGCCAACACACACGCACCAAAGACACGCACACTACATGCTAGTTTCAGATGCTCTATTGTGGTGCACCTTTCGTGCTTGTGCACAGCGCCCCTGCCAATGTCAACACTCACACACACTCACACACACAACACGCTCAACAGCACAAGCATGACTGAACCGCCTGCACACAAGGCACATCGCACACTTACACTAGGGGTTCATTCCTCCCAGAGAGAAAGCGCCTCCTGAGCTCCCTCACTAAGCACCCCCTCTTACTGGTGCCATAGGAGGTCCTCTCCTTATCTTCTATACCCTGGAGAAGGACATGGGCAGGGCATGTGGCAGCCTGGAAAACACGGCACCATCCTGAGCGCCATGATAGCGCCGCACGTGTCTCAGGAGAGGCGAGTCTGCAGTGGTACAAGTACACACCAGCAACAACTGAACTGGCCCTGAAACCACTAGAGCTTGGGGGAGCAAGGGGGGGCAAAGGGGGGCTCAACTGGGCTAGCGGCAGCAGGGCCAGAGGCTTCAGACGGAGTTGGCCTTGGCCTGTGCGACTGCAAACTCCATGTCCTGCGCCTTCAGCTTGCCAGAAGGGTTCTGCTCCATGCGGCTGAACATCTCTGTCATCATGATCATGAGCTGTCGCGGTGTCTCCAGCTGCCCCACGTACGCCGCAAAGTCTTCTCCGCTCACCTGCAGCGATAAGTTAAGGAATGGGGAAAGAGTGATTGTAATTATGTCAGCGAAATACTTTAAAGTATTACTTTTTGGAGGGTGTTACGTTGTGCTTTGTCAATACTATCGCAGGTTGGCTAACCGTGCTGGGAAAGAGAGTTTCGTGATGGTGCTGTTGTGTCATTCGAGTGAAGTGGTGGATATCTTGTGTATGTTGCTTCTGACTATTTGGGTGCATGCCTATTCACTACCTTTCCGGTTTGTAAAAGAATTTTATGGAGGGTGTTCCATGTAAAAAAGTCATGACTTTCCGGGGTGGCCACGATAGAAGATGACTAATTTGGCTAAAAAGTTGGCAATAACGATACCCCTGCGCACCTGCGGTTACCTCTTCTTCTTACTCTTCCATAAGTCAACTGTTGTCCTAAGCCAAACACCTCTGGAAAAAGGCAGTACAAATGCAACAACCCAAATAGCCAGCAGCGACTCTCACAAAAACCAATCACTTCTTTCAAATGGTGCGGGAGGAGCATCGCGACAGTCTTTGCCAGCGCTCCTGGCCACACTTCGTTCGTAATGATGTCAGTGAAATACACTATTGTGGCGACAGCGAAACAAACACTGCTCCCTACACCGCATACACACCACTACTCCTTACTATGCTGTACTTCACGCTTCTGCTTGTACTGGCACTACATGTATTTGCACAAGGCACACGAGCAGGGCACACAGAACAAACATAGCCACAGAAACGCCAGCAACAAGACCGAGGCAGCAACTTGAATGCCAGCAGCAGCAAGGCACTCAGAAAAGACATTACAAGGAGCCGTTGCGCACCTCCTTGAAGAGTTCAGTGAAGTTGATCGAGGCCTTGCCGTCCCCGTTGCCGTTCCCGGTGCCGTACCGCTCCTGCACACTCACCTTTTGTTTGTGTCTGCGTGGCCCCATGCTTGTTCTCTGTAAGTGGCACACATGCAGGGCGCAGGGTGCTTGCATGCCAGAACAACACCAAAATGGGTTCATGTCTATTCACTACCTTTCCGGTTTGTAAAGAAGTGAGGAGCAGCACGGAGCAACAGAAGGGACTGAGGGGCAGCACCTGCGCTGCAGCAAAGCGTTGCTCGGCCAGCTCCTCGAGTTGGTGGCGGCTCCATGTCATGTCGCGCACGTAGTGGCGGTCGAAGCGAGCCTCCTTCAGGGTTTTGTCAGTAGTGAGGTCCAGCTGCAGGCGGTTGTCAGGCAGGAAGAAGTGCATGCGTCCAAAGTTTAGGAGGTCGTTCATGCATACCTGCACCCCAGCAGCCACTGCGCAAGAGCAGATACTGCGACTGTGAAGTACATAGTGTCTGAGGGGTGTTCAGCTACCACGATATTGTATCTGCCGAAGTACATAGTGTCTTAGGGGTGTCATGGTCACTTGAACTGATGCATTTCGCGCTGTGGTCTCCCTGAAGTTCTTGTATTCGTATGTATGTGCTAACGTACATACGTTAACACGTACGTACGTTAGCAATTTCAAGACACAGTAACACAGTGACGTATGTGCTAACAATTTCAAGACACAGCAGAGGTGAGACGAGTTCCACAAATGAGTTTCGTGTGCTGTACCACTCAGAGAAGCGGCCATGCGCTACGACAAACAAGAACGGCGGTGACAGCAGAGAAGCACAGCCACCATCACACTACAAGCCCTTCCAGAGGCCATCACACTCCCTCCCGTGCAACTGCCCGTCACACCATCGCACTGCAAGCCCTTTGGCCTTGGGTGTGATGCTAAAGAGCAGAGTTCAAACGCTGCAGTACTTTCTGTCAGCACAGCAAGGCAGCGATCAATGGGTCCATTGATCACTGCACAGAACCGATAACAAGTGGTGATGAACGGGGTGATCTAGAACGTTCCGTCAGCACGGTAAGACACTGATCAAAGGGAATAAGGTATAGACGTGCATCCATCACATGGCACAGCAGGAGATTGTTCACTCAGCAACTGATCAAACACTGATTACAAGTGGTGATGAGTGGGGCATGCTGGGGGAGGGCCTCACCTCCTTGGCAAACTTCTTGATGGCGGAGGGGAAGCGCTGGGGGTCCAGCAGCACGATCTCATCAAAGCAGTCACCAAACACACACAGGCTCTCATACCCCAGCAGCGTGACCACCTCCAGAAGCTTCTCCAGCTTCTGATGCGCGCTAACCCCCACATGCACCTGCCTGCACAGCACAGCGTAACTCACAGTGTAACTGGAAGTAGCTAGCCTGTGAAGGAGTGAGGGTATGTCATGGGCATGCTGATCCCATGCACATGGAAACAACCAGACAGTATATATATCATAAAAATGCGGTCCCTTCATGCGGAGCGCGTGGGGAAGGTGCACACAGAGATGAGCTCGCAGGGCCGGGGGTGAAGCGGGTAATGAGACGGGGGGGAGGTGCACAGCAAACCATTCGCAAACCAAGCGCACAACAAACCGAGTGCACAGCAGAAGGATAGTCTAGGCATCTCTGCAGCCTTTCGGCTGCACTGAACCAGCTGGCGGCTGGACATTGAGACGTCGTGCCTGTAGTTTGGTGGGTGATAGCGTGGCCCCTGATTAGTGTCGTTTATGGTGTAGCTGCTGCCGCTGTTGTTGTTGTTGCAGTTGCAGTTGTTGCTCTACAGATCTGTAGAAATATCTGTTGTCGATACCGGTCGCCATCTGCAGCTCAGAGGAGAGAAGCTGAGAGAAGTGCTGGGGGGGGAGGGGGGGGGGAGCACCTGACAGTCTCAACGGTATCATTGGGGGACGCGCAGAGGCTGAGGACGCATGCAAGCTCCTCTGGGGAGCACCGCTTTACCACCCGGATCGGCTGCTGCAGGGCCTCGGCGCGCCTGCGGTTCTTCTTGTGCTTCGCTGCGACTAGCCCCCCTACCAGCGTGAGGCCGCACGCCGCCACTGCTGCGCCTGCAGAGCACAGCATGTGAGGGCGCGCCTGCTTGCACAGAGTTGTAAACGGCTGCAAAGGTGCCTCGCTGAACAGAACAGAGCGGTTTGCCGCATCGGCTGAAGCACCGCGCTTTTGTTGTCTGTGCAGCAAACGCACGCTGATTGATGCGCAGGTGGTGTGGGGTGGCTGGCTGCGAGAGGGGAAGCGGAGGTGTTGGGCTGCAGGCGCCAGATGAGGCTGCCGCGGTGGGGCGCGTCAAGCAGGCAGCGGCAATGAGAGAAGAACGCAGCTTTCAAGGCATTCAAGCACACAGGTCACGTATAGCTGTGAGGAAACTCTACAGTCTGAATGTACGGGCTGGAGCAGGGGGTTCTTGTTAGAGCAAGGGGGTTTGAACATAACAATGCAATACAGGAACATAATATCATATCACAATACACAACAATAACAGCAAATCACACAACAATAACATCACATAACAAAACATCCCATAACAATATAATTACAGCAACGAAACGAACGGGGGGAGAACAAAGGCAGGAGGAGTGGGGGAGGTGAGGCGCGCATCCATGTGGCAGTGCCACGTGAAGCTGCACTGTTCTGTCACAGTGAGGAAGGCCCCGTTGCACTGCAGCCGCTACAAGCCCACGCACGCACGCACACGCACGCACACACACACACACACACACACACACACACACACACACACACACACACGCAAATGTGCCTAATGTTGTGGATTAGGGTGTATGTGGATTAGGGTTCAGATATTGATGCTTTGAGCACATGCATTATCAAGGACTTAGGCCGACAGAGCAGTTCCCGCAACCAAGTAACACGTACACGCACGTGCGCACCTGCTAGAATGCCTTGATTGTCGGCGAGGGCGGCGAGGCTGTCACCTATGGTGGCCGACACACTCGCCAGCAGTCCGTCCCCGGCCGACAGCGAGCTTTGGGCAGGGCTTCCTGGTTTCTTCTGGAAGCTGGACGAAGATGGAGGCGTCGGAGGCGGCGAAGCGCCGCCGGCTGTGGCGCCGTCGATGAGCGCAAATCCAACTGCCGACAGCATGATGAGACCCCCTGTGGACATAAACCGGTAGCCATAATCAGTGTGCACTTCCATATTTTGTGTAAACTTCCCATAATTAGTGTAACTTACCAAGGATACACAAACTTCCATTACTTTGTTTCCGCTGTCAACAGTTCCATGTCGCGTCACTGCACGCCAAAACAGCACTAAACGATCAAGGCGCCAAAAGGCAAGCAGCAATTAAACCACAAAACTACCACTTCACTCCACCAGCTGCATGTCGAAAAGAAGCATCCCGGCTGATACCAGAAGGCGGCTGCAACACCTGTGGAATGCAAGGATACGTGGCTACAGGGAGAGCACACCTGTAGACACGCAAGCTGTGGGCGCAGACAGCGGACTGAGCTGCGCCGCCCAAGCCATTTTGTCTACAATGCTGCGCATGCGCATGTGGGAGGAGGCGTCGGTGCGCGCATACAGCGAGCTCAGAATGAGGAGGCGCTTGGCGATGCGGGGGTTGCCTGCTAGAGCCTTCTGCATGCGTGCTGATGTCTCCCTGGACGCCGCACTGCCATCTGCGTGCCACACACCCCCCGCTCAATCTGGATGCAGAAGCAGCAATAACGATGGAGGCAGCAGCAGCTGGAACGTTTGACAGCAAACGGGCAAGGTAGGGACAAGGCAACAATCCAAATAGCCCGGAGCAAAAGATCCCCCACTTCTTGGGGGGTGGGGGGCAACAATCCAAACAACCCGGAGCAAAAGAACGCCCACTTCACTCCATGTCACAGCAGCACCATCACGAAAGTCTCTTCCAGCAGCAGCAATAAATAAAGTAAACTACTGAACGATATCGACAACGACAACCGCAGTAGTTAAATGAAGTAAATCACTGCTGCTGTTGCAAGGAATAGCTGGCGTGATGGTTCGGTTCTGCCATTCAAGTGAAGAGTGGGGTGTTCATGCTCGGGCTCGTTGCATCTGCCTGCTTGGTATCTTTGCCTATGCAGATTTTCCGTCCTGAAACGAAATTAATAGTTGTTTTGAGTGGACATCACCCCGGAATCCATCGGAAAATAGTGAATTGTTCTATGTACCACCCCCAAAACGACTATTTCGAGTAAATAATTACTTTTTCCCCCAATTACTTAATAGGAACCCTGACTGCTACTGACATGTTTTCACGAACATTGCATGAACTTTCATACCATGTTTAACTACGTGCAGTTGTTGTTTGGGTTTTATATGTCCGGGTTGTTGCTCGTTCACTGCCTCGTCATCCTGCAGGTCATCCTGCAGTCCTGTTGTACATTCAGACCGTACACATTCGTTCTACCAGCGTTCTTCCTTACTTCAAACGGTCAATGAACCTGCTTATCATCTGCAACTGAGTGACAACGACATCACGAAGCATTCAGTGTCAAGCTGCTCATACAGGACTTCTGCCGAACAACACGATGCCTAGGTATATTGGAGCTGTACATTCGAGAACATCTTTCTGAATCTTGCACGGGCTCCCAGCGAACCATAAACAAACTCAGAGTAGGCCCACATGAATAGCTCATGAAGTTTCAAGTTTGAAAACCTTAGTGAGGCTGCGGCAGCAAGGAGAAAAACTCCCCACTGGAACAATGTCGATGATGCTGGGACACGGCCACTGGCCATCAGTCTGTTCAAGAGATCAGGAGAGGCTCACCATCGGTGCAGATGGACTCCACGATTCTTGTAACTGAATAAGAGATGATGCAGTCGACTAGGTCGGAGCAAGTCCACTGCTCCGAGAATGTTGCGTCCCAGTTGTCCTCACTGCAGCCTATGATCTCCTGCGATAGCCCATGGAGCTGTCAAGCAGGGGAATCATGCTGACAACTTATTGAGACGCGCTGTAAGAATCTTCAGGGCGATATCTTCACAAAAAAAGGAGCAAGGCGTTGAAGAGTGCCAGGTACTGAAACTGAGGATGGGTAGCTACTGTGCACCCAGTGCATCTGATAAACAGATTAACATCACCAAGAAGGAGCAGGGAAAACTGAACGACTGCGAATTGCGGCCACATGTGGGGCAGCATAGGAACGATAGCTGTTTTGCAAGACAACTATGCCATGGAGCTGCAGGAATACTGAATCAGAAGGACGTTTGCACAAGCCTTTACGTACACAAGAACATGAAAACGGTGGACCAGTAAGCGAAATTTGCTTCAGCATCAGTTATGGGGGGAAGCTTGCACCTGAAAGTCTTTGAGACAAGCTGTCATGTGGCCTGGTTTGCACAGATCCACAATGAAATGCGGAGGCTTTCCCGCTGCCTTAAGTTCGGCGTTGGTGGCTTCATATGTTCTCATCATCGAGAGCCGAACTGTCGTTTTCCCGGAGCCTCGCTTGCCAAAGAAGAGGTAGGTCTCCTCTGAAGGTCTGAAGTTTTGCAGGTCCGCATGGAGATACAAGGAGGTGTCGTTCTGCATGGAACAATAAGAACACAATAAATGCTCTGGGTGAAAAACCGCTGCTGTCTGGCATCTAAAAGACTGGAGAACGGGGATGTAGCAAGGGCATAGGTCCTGGTTTGCCTCTGCCCCACACACTGAGCCTTCCTGAAAGCTGGCAAACGAGCACACATATTTTGTGCGACTACATTCTGACGGCACCAAAGAGTGCAGTACGGCAGTGGGCAGGAAGGAGAGGAGTCAGAGGAAGGCTGCCACCCCACCCTCCAAAGATCTGCGATAGTATGCACGTCTGATGATCTCACAACACGCAGAGAGGCTCACCAGATCGGTTTTTTCAGCTGTACGGTCCGTGAATGGGTTTCGGGACAGGCCGTACTTCGCAAGGAGGCCCCCGCCCTTCTGAGGCATGTTGGCAGCCTCCTGTTACACAACAGAACACACTCTCAGACACGCGTAAGCAAAACAGAAATCCAAAGATATCAAAAACCTGTCGTGTTGCACAGGGCGCTCTTGGTCAGAAACCGGACGGGTATGTACACGTCCGAATGTCCCACAGGCGTACCCACGAACGAGCTACAGTAGTAGCGTATACATGTGACAGTACAGCGTGTTTGAATCTCAGGCCAAGAGCAAACTGCACATGTCGTGTGGCAGGCCAATGGAGCTCCATGGAGCGATTTCGGAAGCAGCACCGCGGCGCGTGTGGCGCCATCCAGCGCGTTTTCGCCCCTATTGCATGTTGGTCTCCGCTCATCACGTGTGCACCTACATATGACATATGTCTTTAGCCTGACTGCAATCGTTGCTAGCACGCCGGGCATCATGAGTGGGCTGTGACTTGTGCTGGCCAGGTGGCAGCCATTGAGGAGCGAACGGAGAGCTGTGTTTTCATAGAAAGAAAATTTGGCCGTACAATGTCTCGTGGGACACCATGATCAGGCTGCTTATACGGTGGTCCGTACAGCGAAGTGTGTTGAGCAACACACGAGGTGCTTGGCAAAGGAGACCCCGTCTGCTGAGCTTTCTTTCATATCTCACTCTTTCTTTGATGGATTTAAAACGTTGTTTCTTGGTCACCATGCAAGTGGTCGAGACCGGGTGAGGGGGTGAGGTGGTGAGTATCTGTGTGCTGGTAGCAAGTGTTGGTGATTAAAACAAGCTGGTGCACCACGAATGCCGATCTCTCAGCGAATTTCTTTCGTAGCAGCAGCATGCTGCAAGTGTCAAGCAGGTCCTTTCTTGGCACTGTGTTGCAGCCTATGTTGCCACATAAGCCTCGACACATTGGCCGACATAGTCTAGTAGCTATAGCACAAATTTTAGACTTGGGTTCTTTCCCTTTCATTGCCTGTCAGGCTTGTAACACGCAAACAGTATCAATAGCACAAAATTATCAATACTACCCAAACTAGAAACGCTATCAGTGTGATATGCACATGCGTGGCGCAATCAGCTGCCATTACCGCGGTGCACCGGTTTATAGTGATCAGGCACGACTTTTTAGTTTTCAAGAAAGACCCGGTTCCCCGCCAATAGTTCGTACTTAGATACTGTTCTGCCAGGAAAATGAGATGTCTCAAGTTTTCTTGATTGCCTTGCCTGAAGACGAAATTTTAAGGCACAAGACATCAGGTCTGGCTGTCCAGTGTCTTCAGCCCTTCAGATAATCACTGTCATCAAATACTGGGCTAGCCTACAACAGGGTTCGATTCGCTTGGCGGCTGTTCTTTGATCGCATCACACTCTACTCGTGTGCATTGGGTAGGATGTAGTGATGTGGTATCTAAACGAAACAAATTCCCATATGCATAACAGGTAGGCTGGAGTGCCAGACATCCCACAGATCAAGGACAGGAAAGGACAGAAACGAGCCAAACGAGACCAGGGGCGCAAGCACATTGGCTGTATGGGGCAATGTGCAATGCCTGCACCTGAACACATACCCACACACAGCTGCAGGGACGGCACCGTCAGCAACAGCAGCACCACCACCCAATAGGATGCCTGCAGGCTGTAGTGAAGAAGGTAGCTGCAATGTGCACAGCTTCAGCGCAAATCACAGGAATACCAACAGATAGAATTCCAGGCCACAAGTGGCAGAGACGGATGGGGGGTCACCGGGATTTGAGCCAACACTAAACTGAAGAGGGCATGCTTGCTCCTGAAGCTTTGGACTAAACTAAAGCGGGTTGATCTCTCCGTCAATGATCTTCCTTCAGGCTCGTTGCCGTCATTACTTCTCATTAGTTCTTGCAAAATCTTGGCCTTTCAGAAGGGATCTCATGCATTGATGGTGACACATTGCCACACCATTGACGTCGGTGTTTGAAAAGCATAGAAGCAGCAAGATGGCTGAACAACAGAGGTCTGTTGTTCAGAATTTCACATCCAGGAGTTCTGAGATTGCCGTAATGTTTGTACGTGCCAGCTGCGCAACCTTCTTGGCACTGACCATGCTAGGCCGGAGCACGTCCGAATCGGAATCTCCTCAGTGAGGAGGAGTACCGCATGGAGGAACAAATTGATACTCATCAGGTGGATGCGGTTGATGCGTCTGAGATTGAAGCGCAGGTCCTGCGGGACCAGTTTGAGGTGCAGTCCAATCTCCTGCCTTGTGGTGGTCATCACCACAGCTACTGCTTACCGCAACAACATACAGGCGCAACAGAAAGACACTACTGCGTCGGAAGATGTCAGCTTGTCAAAGTTTAAGACACAACGGAAGCAGCTACTGGCAGAGATTGATGCCGTGAAGGGGTTGTTGAGAGCACAGGCTGATGCTGCAGGCCCCAGCAACGGGTACGCAATCAAAAGCATCCAAACCACCATAAGCGTAATATAAGTGCTCCTGGTCCGTTGTTTCGCTGCAGGGATGCTCCACGCCGAGAGAGCCGGCCGAGAACAATGTCAGCCAGGAATCCACACTCGCTTGTAGCAAGCACCAGACTACACCGATTTTGCTAGGATTATACAATCAGTGCATCCATTATGTTAATTTGTACATATTCGGCGTTGTGCTGTAGAAGCGTGGTCGAGACACTGATTCAGCTGTGTCATGCGTGCTATCTGCTACAGTGGCCCCTACATGTGTGTAAGTATTGGATGCGTTGCAATAATACAACATGCGTGACTTTGGTTACCTTTGCAGCGGTGTCACAGAGGAGTTGCTGCGACAGAGGGTGCAAGGTCTGCAAACCACTCTTGCCACCTTCCAGGGCGCTGACGATGAGGATGCGTGGTCCTCTTCGGACGATGAGGGCCTGCATGCTACCAATAATCCTTCATCAAACTCCAAGGTCGTCAAGCAGGCGAGCAGTGCAGGAAAGAGCCAGCTTGCTGCAACTAGCAGTAAACGCAAGAATGGCAAGGTAAGAAGCACAGAATAATCAATTTCGCCTGCATCCGACAGCGTAGACAAGACAAAGGGTGGTTTATACGTTAGCGGTGCCTGTGAAAACAAATTCCCGTCCGTCATGCCACTGTACACTGGCAAAGGCAGCATGTGGACTCCATTTCCCCCCTTTGTGGTGTTGCAGGCGACCCCAGGCAACCAGCAGGATGCAGCAGCTCTGGGAGGTACGATCAAAGAGACTGAAAGGGAGAAGCAGGTAAGGCTGGGCCTCATCACCCCGTTCCAGAACCTTCCAGGCTTTTCCAGAGGCGTTATACGCCGCACAGGTTCGCCTCGATGCTCTGTTGCATGTTTTGGATGCTGTTTTTTCAAATGTATACCATCTGAATGGAATTTAGTTGCTCTTGTGGTGAAAAAACTGCGTCCTGGCTGTAATTGGGCCATGTCCATTCGGTTCTCCTGCCTCAGATCCGAGCGAGTGCACAAGTCCCTAACAGCCAGCTGCATTAAACAACAAGGTTAGAGGCGAGCATTAAATGATGCAGTCAAAGTCACAAAGAGCTAAGAGGAGAGAGGAACAGTGTCTTGGCGATTAGGCTGTGAATGGGCAAGACCACCCCCAAATATCCGGAAAGCAACATGAGCAAACAGAGAGGTGCTAAACTCGAGTCAGTAGTAAAGGAAGCAAAGCGGTGAACTGAGATGGCACAACAGTACCATCACGGAGGCCTCTTTTGTAACTCCCAGCCAAAGAGGAGATGTAGCCAAAGTGAGGAGACATATAGTATAGTCACACAGGATGTAGCTTGCAACACATCTCGGACCACCATGTCCACAGCTTCATGCAACAAGCTGGAAACATGATGCAGGGCCGCAGCCAGCTGCAGAGCATGACATGGAAGTCCCCTTTTCTGAGGAGGCCAGGCGCAAGCTTGAGAGCACCGCCGCGTTTCTCGCGAAGGCAGCGAAGCAGTCTGAGGCCGCAGCACCGAGAACGCAGCTTCTAGATGCTTCTGAGCTCGGAGAGGAGGAACTTCGGTCGGTTGGGAAGGCAGAGTACTTCATGCCGAGAAGCAGCACCCGGTTTGGGCGCGGCACGCAGGGTGCGGGGGCATCTAGAGACCGAATCAGCATGCTCTGCTGTTCGATCGAATCCATAATTAAAACATTTTGAATTAACAAGTTTCAAATTTACGTAAATTTTCTTTAAAAACAAAAAATCTAAACAATTCATTTTTCGATCAATAGCACCGTCCACATGATGCGCGGTTTCGTGCAGCTGGTGTTAGCCACCACAGCGGGTGATCGCAGTGTGCACGATGTAGTGCTTTTGTTCCATCTATCTTCACAGGCACATGCACTACAGCGACTGGGGAAGGTTTGAGGGCCCAAGTAGCAACCCAAAAACCACTTGTGCAGCACCACAAATGTCACGTGAATTGCACAGCAGCAGTAGCGTGCTCTGTGTGCTTGGTAAATGCTACGATTGGTGGGCTTTGGGGGGAGGTCGTCAGGGGGGGGGCAACGTGTTGCTGCGCCCTGGTTGGTGTTTTGTGGGTGTAAGGTGGTTCACGATTAGCTTGTGGTTTCTGAGAATTCATTGGTGTGATGCACAGGACACCTGTGGACACATGTTCCACCAGTGATGCACAGTGCAGGGGACAAGGCGGCAGCAGCGGCAGACAAGGAGAGCACAAAGAAGTGGAGGGCAGCGCTCGCGGCAGCGCGCCCAGAGGTGCCGCGGGCTGCGGCGGCGAGCGGCCATCGGCGCAAGGCCGCGTGCAAGGACGAGGGCTCTGACTGGGACGCAGTTGAAGATCTGGAGGATCCTGTTGTGGCGGAGGGGCCTCCAGGCGGGGATGGGAGTGACGAGGACCGCTTTGATGACGCAGGTGCTGCTGTCACCTCTGACACTCCTGCCACTGCAGTGCTGCAGTGGGAGTGTTGTCATGCATGTTGCGCATGTTCACAGCATGCATCAGCGGCTGCACACAGCAGTGCGAAGGTTGTGTGCAAACTCTAGTTCCACAACTGGTTGCTCATGACCATGCAAAGCCTCCCAACAGCCCAATTGGAAGGTTCATGGTGGTGCTGCAGATTCCGACTTTTACGAGGAGCGACTAGAGGCGGCGCAGGCAGGCGGAGCTGAGGTCGGCGATCAAGCCGTGCGACAGGCGGTCCTTGCAGGCCCCCCCTCGCTGCCCCCGTCCCCCGCCGCGTCTCCGCATGCATTGCGTGCGGGCGCAGGTGGGTCCAAGGCAGGCAAGGGGGATAAAGCTCAGGGGGATAAGCCGAAGGGAGATTCTGTGTCGTTTGATGGGGGGCTGTCGCTGCGTGCTGCGCTGTATGACAGGCTGTTCTCGTACCAGCAGGTGGGTGTGCAGTGGATGTGGGAGCTGCATATGCAGAGAACTGGGGGTGCGGCCTCCTGCGTGGCCGCTGGCCCTGCCTCACTGCGTGCGCGGCTGTGATTCTTTGAGTGTGCTGTAGATCGATCGCCAGCCTGACTGCTATGAAGTGCCATGCCACATGTAACATGTTACATATAATGTGCGACAGCCTGCCTCTGAGTGTGTGCTTTAGTAGCCTGCCCCTGTTTGTGTTCAGTGTGTTGCATGTCACTGTGTGCGCAGGCATCATGGGAGACGAGATGGGGCTCGGCAAGACCATCCAGCTGATCGCGTTTCTGGGCGGCCTGCACCACAGCGGCATGCACCGCACCTCTCTAGTGATAGCCCCTGTAACCACGCTGCGGCACTGGCAGCGCGAGCTGCGGCAGTGGTACCCCCAGTTCCGAGTCATCGTGCTGCACTCCTCCGCCCGCTCGCGCAGCGGTGCGCACTCCCCGCGCCTCCCTCCTTCTCCTGCTGCCCTGATGCCCGCCCTCTCACAGCTCGGGCAGGTGCCAAGCACGCACAAAACCCAAGTATCTAAGGAGGCAAACCCCTAGTATCTAAGTGTCCAAAACGCAAGTATCTAAGTACGCAAAATGCAAGTATCTAAGTACGGGAAACCAAGGTAGGCAGACGTCAGTTCTGCACTCTGCCTGTTCTCGGTGTCAGCTGTGACGCGTTGATCGGTCTTTGGTCTGAATTCTGCCTTTTAACGTAGGTTTCTGCCTTCATGTACTGCATCACCTCGATTATTGGGCTCTGGCCGAAGTTTGGGCCAGAATGGAGGGCAATAAAGGTTCTGGACGGTTGTACAACAAGATATTTTGGTCCTCGCGATAATTAAGGCCATAAAGTAGAGGTCAAAGGTGACCTAATTATCAAGGTGAACCTGTGCATGCTGCGGCGTGCTGCGGCTGCCACGAGTTGCAGCAGCGCACCCGTTGAGCGGCTCAGACTGGAAAGCAGACCAGAAAGCAGACCGTGCAGTAGATAGTTCCCATCAAGAAGGAGGGGCGGGCTTGTGTGCGAGGCCATGTGCTGACTTGCTCTTGATTTTCCTCGCCGCGCCGTCGGTCGTGGCGCATGCCTGTTTCCTATGTGTCGGTGTGGCAGGGGGCTTGGGAAGCATGCAGGCTTGCAGAGGTGCTGTGTGCCAGCGGCTAGACGGGCCAGCCCAACTCAATCCCCTGCTGTCATGTCGTTAGATAGAAATCGAATTGACAGTGCGATAGCGGGCACCCATATCGCAGCCAACAGTACACACACTCAGAGCGTGCTAGTCACCAGCACCTAGTGCTTGTTCAGGGCGGTCAAGAGCAGTGGACTCGCTTGTAGCCACCGCGCGCCGCAGCAAGGCCGGCATCGTCCTCCTGGGCTATGAGGGCCTGCGCCGCCACGCCGACACGCTGCTGACCTTGGACTGGGGTTACGTAATCCTGGATGAGGGCCATAGAATACGTAATCCTGATGCGGAGATCACTCTGCTCTGCAAGCAGGTGTGCAGCCATGCATGGCGGTGGTGTGCGCATGTTCGCACTGGGCTGGATGATTTCTAATGCATGTTTTGTTGTTGTGTATTAGGGTTCTTGCATCAATTTGTTCCAAACTAGAACCGCAATGAACAGGCAGTAGAATAGTCAGACACAGCAAACACTAAAGAGCCACCACGTCACCTCCATGGGTTCATGCCCATTCACCACCTGCGTGGCTGGCGAATCTCAGCGCATTATGCCAACGGCAGGTGCGTTTCGTGCATACCCCTTCCCTTGGAGCTTCGCGGCCTGCGGCACAGAAAGCCAAACACTAAAGATGGAGGCTGAAGAGGCCGCACTTGCAATCATGAACAGGGGGGTCTTTGCCGCGGTAAGCTAGCTCCTTCGCAAACCGGAAAGGTAGTGAATAGGCCGCGGTAAAGTGCAAACTTGGGGGCCGTTTTACGGCGCGCATTTGGTGGCAAGCGAAGGTCGCTTTCTTGGAGGAGCTCGATTTTTTTTTGTTTGACTGCGTGGTCTTGAGGTCTGCATGGTGTTGCTCAGCTGTGTGCATTGAGTTGCCTTGGGGTTTTCTGTTTCTTGAGCGCCGCCCCCCCGGCTGCCTGCAGGTCCGCACCTCCCACCGCCTCATCATGTCCGGCACACCCATCCAGAACCGCCTCAGCGAGCTGTGGTCTCTGTTTGACTTTGTGTTCCCCGGCAAGCTCGGAACTCTCCCAGTGTTCCAAGTGCGCAACCCCCCCCCCCTCCCCTGCCCCACTCACGACTCACCCCAGCCCCACATTGTCCGCCGACATCAGAGGGCGCCAGCAGCAGCCACCCATCACTTCATTACCACATGCTGTGATAACACGTGTGCATATAACCTGAGCCTACGTGAGGCGATCTAGGGTTTCGAATGGCCTAACTCATGGCATTTAGACCAAATCAGGGTTCTGTTCGCACCAGTTCATACGTTTCTAGTTAACTACGGTTGGGTGCGTGATAATCACTGTAAGTACGTGTGGGTTTTAACGAGATGCATGTGTCGGTCAGGGTAATGCGCATGCATGATAGTATCATGATGATACGACTGTTTTTGTTGGAGTGGGATGGAGCACAGGGGGGATGCTGCAGGCGCAGTTCGGCATACCCATCCAGGCGGGCACGTACGCCAACGCGACGGCGATGGCGGTGACGGCGGCGTACAAGTGTGCAGTGATGCTGCGCGACATGATCTCCCCGTACCTCCTGCGCCGCACCAAGGCCGACGTCGCCAAGCAGCTGCCCGCAAAGTCCGAGCAGGTGCGCGGCATGCTGTGCTGTGCTGCTTTTGTCGTAGCCTCTAGCATTGCTGCTCCTCATCACTGCACACCACTGGTACTCCCCACCATACACTGCATGCAATGCACCATGCACATGCACTGAATCACACAAGCAATGCATGTGCATGCAGTGCATGCACATGTACATGTACCGCTTCGAAGCGATACCATTAACTCGCAGTGGCCGAGGCAGAGGCGGACTGTGGCTCCCAGCTGCAGCCCCCATGCGCATGTGACTCATGATTCCCATGCAATCATGCAATCACAAGAGGGGGGGCAGTGCAGGTGCTGTTCTGCAGCCTGTCTGCGCCGCAGCGGCAGCTGTACCTGGACTACCTGCACAGCAGAGATGTGGCGGACATCCTGGAGGGCCGGCGGCCGGCCATGGAGGGCATCACGTTGCTGCGCAAGATCTGCAACCACGCCGACCTCCTGCACCGCTCCGAGCTGCAGGTGCTGCCCGCATGCATGCTGCCCTGCTGCTGTGCGGTGCTCACCAGCATCGTCTAGCTACATAGCGTCTAGCTAGATAGAACAGTTCTGACTATTTGGGACTATTTGTTGGTTGTGTGCCCTGATAACTAAGCGGTACTGGTGATCACTGGCTGCGTAGTGTTGGTCAGCATTGGATGTTGATGAGTGATAAGATAATAGTACATACTCAGAAAAGAGTTTCGTGATGGTGCTGTCGTGCGATTCGAGTGAAGTGGCGGATATTTTGTGTCAGCTGCTTTTGGCTCTTTGGGTTTGTGCCTATTCACTACTTTTCCGGTTTGTAAAACAAACATATTCAGAATAGAGTTTTGATCAATACAGGGTGACAGCGCAGCCGCGTGCAGGCAAGCAAGGAGGTGGAGTACGGCGCGCTCAGCCGCAGCAGCAAGCTTCAAGTCACCATGCAGGTGCGCGGCTGCCCCCCTCCCGCCCCCCCCCCCCACTCCCCCCTCTCGCGGTCAGTCGACAATGCATGGGGGCAGGGGGTTCTCAACATTTAAATGCATTTCATAGTGTGAACATCTTGCTTATCTTCCTGTAGTGAGCCCTCAGTGGGTACCTCTTCAGCCACCCTGACGAGGTGAGGGGCTGTGCTGGAAGCGTACGTCTGTCATGCACAATTGTCATGCACAACCCACATGCATGTGAGTGTCTGCAGGTGCTAGAGAAGTGGCGCGCGGCCGGCCACAAAGCGCTGCTGTTCACCCAGACGCAGCAGATGCTGGACATCATCGAGCACCACGTCTCTGCGGCGGGCATGCATTACCTACGCATGGACGGCTCGGTGCCCCCCCACGCACGCTTCCGCATGATTGACGCGTTCAATCGGCACCCCCCTCCCGGTACCCCCTCCCCGGGTCCCACAGACCCCGCCGCAGACCCCACTAGCGGGCCCCCAGGCGGTCAAGCTCCCCCACCTGCGCAGCTTGTAGACACCACGGACACAACAGCGCTGGAGGGCGACGGAGGGTCCGGTACAGCGCGTGAAGATGCTGGTGGTGGTGGTGGTGGTGGCGGGGCCTCAGCTCAAGCCTTGAACACCCGCACTGCGTCGCGCTCTGCCCCAAGCATCAACAACCCTAGGGTTTCGGAACCGGAGGATCCGCCAGGTGCTGCGAACGGGCAGTCGCGGAAGCGCAAGCGTGCGTCCGCATGTGGGGGTGGCGGTGCGGCATCAAGCAAGCCGCGGCAGAAGTGGCCCCCCGCAGCTGATGAGCTGCTGAGCCGCAGGCCCGCAGCGCCGCAGCCGCGCTCAGATCGCAGCAGCGGGAACATGACGCAGGGTTCCGAAGAAGAGTACGAAGAAGAGGAGGACGCCGAGACTAGTTCTTCGTTGGAAGCTTGCGAGTCCTCTGAGGATGAGGTTGTGCGCGAGCAGTGTGGGGGCAAGCGGCGGCCGCGCGACACTGCTAGGTGCGGGCCCGCGCATGAGAGGCAGCAGCTGTACATCACTGTCAACTTGGATAGTATACATGCTGTGCATGGGCCATATGCAAGCAGGTGGCCCCCTTGAACAATTCAGTTAACTGAGTGGGTGTTTTTTTGTCACTGCAAGAGCCCTTTTCTCGTCGTAAAAATCCACGTATGTTCTCTGCTCGCTGCTCTAGTGAGGGGGAGTGGCTTCTAGCGGCCTGCGTCTACTGTTCTCAGACTCTGGCAGTTGTTCTATGTGCAGGAGGCTGAGTTGTGCTTCGCGCGACGCAGCCTCATAGTGTGCGAAGGACAGCTTCCGCTTTTCTTTGTGCGTTGCGTCGCTGTGCTGTAAGTACGTCGTGTTTTGGCCTTCAACAATTGGTGTGTGTGCTTGTGCGTATATATTCTTGGAGGAACATCAGTCTCTGGGCCGCCACCCCTGCCGCATGCTGCCACCTGCCCTACGCAAACCGTCCAGCGGCATGCATGCATTGCTTTTATTTACGCTTTTGCATCCAATCGCACTTGTACTGTGCATGCATGCATGCAGGGAGAGGATTAGAAAACGCAGCAGCCTCCAGAGCCACGGCCCCCACGCGCCGCAACACGCACGCGCGCAGTCCCCGCGGGCGGGCAAGCCAAACTGCGACAACGTCTTTGTGTTTCTTCTGACGACAAGAGTGGGTGGGCTGGGCGTGAACCTCACGGCGGCGGACCGCGTGCTGCTGTTCGACCCCGACTGGAACCCCTCCACGGACATCCAGGCCCGCGAGCGCTCGTGGCGCCTCGGGCAGAAGCGGCCGGTCACCATCTACAGGTGCGCACCCGCTCCGCGCTTCTGGTCTCTGCCGCGCGCCTCGCCTGCCTGTTGAGGTTGTTGTAAAATACAAGCGTATGAGAGGGGTGTGGTTGCGGGGCTTGCTGCTGTTTTGAATGATGTGCGATGGGGCATAAGCAGGTGCTTTCTTTTATGCGGTATGGTTTTTTTTGTTAGTTTTATCTTCCTCAGTTTCGCCTTCGCCCGTGGCCGAGGCATCCTGTTTGGTCATTACTCCCAGTGTGGCTAACGATCATGGCAATGTGATGGTGCCGTTTCTTGGCAGTGGTGGCCGAGTGAAGTGGTGGTTCTGGCGCGCTAGTGTCTTTGGCTGTTTGAGTTCATGCATATTTACTACCTAATAGGTTTGCAAGTCGTTTCGTTAATTTCAACCAAAACTTCATCTTTCCAGCACCTGTTCAAAAAAGCTGTGCTGTGAGTTGGCAGGGATGTGGCTCGTGGCCGGGATACAGTGATGCCGTCCCCACCTGCGCAGCGATCATGTCTGTGCAGGTTGTTAACGCGTGGCACCATCGAGGAGAAGGTGTACCACAGGCAGATATACAAGCACGCGCTGTCCACGCGGGTGCTCTCCGACCCCCGCCAGCGCCGCTTCGTGTCCTCTGCGGGCGTCCGTGACCTCTTCACTCTCTCCGACAGCCGCTCTGAGGGTGCGATGTCCTCTGTTTTAGTATTTTACCCCCTCCCGTGCCCCCGCTTAGTACCCTGCCTCCACCCCTTCATTACCCCCCCCCCCCCACCCTCCGGGGGTTAATGAAGGGGTGTTCAACGTAACGCATCAACCAAACCCTCAACCTAACCCTTCAAGTGGGGGGGGGGGGGCAATCAAGATGCACCTATGGATGCATCTATGCCCCCCCCCGCCGGGGCCTTTCCTGGCCCGGCCCTGTCACCTCTTGTAGCAGAAACCTGAACTGCTGATGCATGCGGTCTATGATGTCATATTTTTATTATGTGTTGTGTTCTCTTTTTACCACACGTTCATCATGCATTGCCTGTGGCGTAGCGCTGATACTGTGCAAAGCAAAACGCTGTGGGGTGTTCTTCCGTTCTTTTTATAGATTATGAATCGTTCATCATCTGAAGGCGCCCATGCTGCTGCAGCCACCGCAACAGACACCGGCAAGCTATGCCAGAGGGTGGGGGGAGATGTCATGGACCGCTCCACGATGCCCCTGGGCCCCCCAGCCACCCCAGCACCGTCCCTACCGCACAGCCCCCCCACAGGGCCCCCCTCACAGTCCCCCCCTGGCCACGCCACGGAGGGCAGCGCAGGCCACCAGCCATCCACTGCTGCAAGAACAACAGGTACGATCTCGATCTGCGCTCAGTATGTGTGCTGCACACGCATCACAGAGCACGCACATCACAGCACAGCACAGCACAGCACAGCACGGAACATGATCACGAAGATGAAGAGATAGGAAGTCAATCATTCGGGACTACGCTACACTCAGTTCGAGCTTCGGGCTTAGCACCACAGAGGCGGTGTTATATATGGCCTTATGATACGTGCTCTATCTCGTGTTTCATGTTACATGAAACACGAAATAGAGCACGTATCATAAGGCTGTGAATCATGTAATATCAAGCAGAGCTCTGGGGCGCTGCAGGGGCAGAGGGGGGGGGCGGCGGCGAGCATGCCGCGGCGAGCGAGGGGGGCTGGGAGGAGCAGCAGGAGAAGCCTCCGGAAGGAGAAGCGAAGCTGCTGGCGGAGCTCTTTGCGGGGGCTGAGGGCTTGCACTCTGCGATAGACCACAGCGCGCTGGAGGAGGCCTCAGCGCCAGCGCGCCGCGATGCGGAGCGGCGGGCGGAGCTGGTCGCGCGGGAGGCCGCAAGTGCTGTTCTGGCCAGCAGGGCGCAGGTCCAGCAGCTCGCTGTGCACATGTGTGCTGCTGCTGCTGCTGCTTGTGTGTTTGCATTTGCAGTATCGAACAAGCTGTCTTCTTGCGTGTGTGGTATGAAAGAAAGTGTTTATGATATGTCTGAAGGTGTTAGCTTTATTGGTGACGATCCGACGCCACTACACTTTGCTGGACTTGGGGGCCGGGGGGCACCCCCCCTCCCCTGTCCTGTATCTCCATAGTACAGTAATCTTTGCATTGATACCGCTGCGTGTCTGCATGCTTGTCTTGGATCTTCCAGATTAGATCCACCCTCCTGGCTCTGATGTAGCCCCTGTGAAGTACACTGCCTGCAGTAGAGTGTGGTTGTGGCCACCTGCTGCTTGTTGCACCAAATCGGACACATGCAAGCATATGTTTGCAACAGTGGAGTGAGGCAGCCACTTCAGCTTCCCCCACCAGCTCAAACTGCGTGTGGCTATGCTGGTGGTTGAAGCAGCTTGTGGGTTCAACTGCGTGTTTCTGAACCTGCGTGTGACTGCCTGTGTGCGCTTCACTGGTGGCTGAAGGTAGTTCGCTCATTTGAGTGCTTAGTGGAGCGATGTTTACAGACCGACGTGGACAGGAAAGGCTGGCAATGCGGGTGCCCCTGGTGCTGCAGCGCCGCCTCGTTTCGGGAACAAGCGACCTCCCGACACAAGAAACGGCACAGCTGCCGCCTCCAGCAGCCCCGCAGGCTCCCACAAGCTCTCCAGCCTCACTAGCACAGCTCCTGCTCTCGCATCTCCTGCAGCCCCCCACAGTGGGGCTGCCGGTGGGGGCTCTGGGGCGATGCCGTCCGCGGCAGATGTGATTGCACGGTTTCGGGCACGGCAAGCTTCTGAGCAAGAGGTGGAGTTGGCGGCCGCGTCGCATGATGCCCCAGCTGGTAACAACAAGAGGCCTGCCAGGCGGGGGCAAAACAGCAGACCTCAGCCTGCTGCCTCAGCCAAGGAAGTATCAAGCGCTCAGGTTTCAACCCCCCCCTCCCCCCACCGGGTCTGTCTGCTTGGGGCTTGTTTAATGACCTTGTATGTTTGTGGCTTGCATAATCGTTTGGTCTGTGGCGTGTGTAATGACCTTGCCCTTTCCGTCCCCCCCCCCCCCCCCGCCTGCTTGCGCCTTGAGTAGTGCCCTCGGGAGTTGTGGTCGCTGCGTGGTAGCTCTTCATTGATGACTCAGCATGCAGGTGTTATCGCTGTCTTGTGACCGCTGCAGAAGCATTCTGTGCAGGACGTGCTGGCGCAGCTGGTGGCGTACTTCAGTGGCTGCAGGGGTTCTGCGGCGACGTCGGAGGCTGTCGTGGGAGAGTTTGGTGGGGCTGCGCAGAGCCTCGGGGGGGAGCTGTTCCGGCAGACGCTGAAGCAGGCTGCCACGCTGGACAAGAGGAAGGGAGTATGGACACTTCGTGAAGAGTTTCGTTAATATTGCGTGTACCAGTACTGCTGATATTTTGATGAGTATGTTCAGCACAGCAAGCTTAAGGAAGCTGGCGTGTAACAGGGCACATGGTGTGCGTTCGTCTGTTTCGCAGTCACAGATCATGTTTTTTTGAATCTGCTGGATGAGTTCATCTTGTGTGAAGCTCACGGGGCGTCATCAAATCAAAAGCGATCGGGTTTTGACCTTGCTTCATCAAGATATGTGGTCCTTAGTACATGCAAGGAAGTTGGCTCCTTTGCAATGAACGTTCATCAAACGTTTGATGCAGGATGCTATAAGAGTTGGCGATTCAAGTGCCTGCGCAGAGGCGGAGATTAACTTGCATCTTGGTGATTTGATTGAAGTCTAGGGATGAGCAGTTATTTGAATCCAGGATTTGCTGATGAACGCACACAGTTGCTGAGCTGTTCGAACCACGTGCGCGCTGAGTGCTCATGAGCTCTGTCCCCATCATTCGAATGCAATCGTATGAAACGAAGCGCCATACAGGACTGGAGGCGCACCGCATGATGCATTCCTATCTCAGAGTGCAGCGATTTAAGCGCACAGAGCAGCCGTGAGATACACCTGCTGGAGAGCCTGTGCTTGGAATAACACATTTAGACGGCACAGCTCTGTATGCGTTCAACCTTACGTGTAGCACAGGCTCTAAGATACAGGATCCAGTACACTATCCTTAAGATATAGTTGTATCTCAATTCGTATACAATTTGGGAGCGATGCGTGCAGTGCTGACACCTAGCGCGGATGAGCACTCAGTGCGAATAGAGCTTCCCGATGGCTCCACCAGAACTTTACCCATGACAACAGTAGCTAGAAGTAGTATTTTGTCGACCGCACTAGCTACAGGAGATGATCGTAGTGAAGTGAGCTGCCCTCATCTTGAGTCATGGATGAAGTTCAACGATTTCAGCCCCAGATCAAGAGAGAAATTAGCTGACGATAGTCTCATCAAGGCCGCAGAGGTATTGTTTCTCTACCTCGCTAGTAATATATGGGCATCATGAGCCATTGCCGGAAGCGATGGCCTTCAGACATGCTGTTCGCATCGAATTTTCGTATCACAAAACGCTATGCTGCGTTCACAGCAGGCACCAGTAGGCGATTACATATATCTTGGCGGGTTAATCTTTTGATTTTAGTGCACTATGCACCTGGGTGTGCCGGGATATGGCTGTTGTCTGCTGAATATGAGAGGCTCTTGCCAAGACAACAACTGAAAAACGACAGGCTGTCATTTGTGCTTATGTACCACTGTAAATTCTATGTTGGGTTGTTATCGTGCGAGGGGTCTTGGTCCATCACTCTCATCATCTCGCAAATGCAGGCAGCCAACTACCTTGCGGATGCACAAGTCCTCCGAGAGGCAGCATTAATTCTTTCTAACAGATTACTGGCGGCTGATATGCCACAGTATCGGCTCTCACAGGTGCTGCCTCCTTACCTCCCTTTTCCCTTAACCTTCCATACGACCGCTACTGTCAGCTTCCTGTCAAACAGGTACCAATGTTGTGACACACAAGCATTTCCATACAAGTCTTGAAGTCTTCACATATTATCACTTGGAGCAAAATCAGCAAGTATAGTTTGTCACAGTGGTGTGAAAAACCACTCCTCTGACCAAGTCCCGCACAAGTCGACATGAGCACACATCACTCATCGTGTGAAGTGGAGCGGCACCACAGGCGTCGTTCTGGGCCATCATGGCAGGCTCTTCACAAAATCCTCTCCCATAGGCAGTGAACCCTTGCTGGCACTGTTCACACATCGTGTCGAAACCTTGAAACAGGCACAGCAGCGTGGAGAGCTTCAGTTTCACCTGTTTTTGTGTGCATTTAATCCAAGTTCTTGCTCGGCCCTGTTGCATGACAGCAATGAAGGGATGGAGTTGGAGTGAGGGGGGGTGGGGGGTCACAGGGACAGTTGGGTACGTCCTGTGTGTGCGCTGGCAAGCCCGCTGTCTGAGTATTAGTTGCTTTTCCGTCCATTTCCGAAACGGATAGGAGCTGCGATAAAGCCATTCATGTGCTTCGCTGTCCATGCAACCTAAACACTGCTGTCTATCACTGCAGCCAACCATCTGTTGTGCACATAAGTCACTCTAGCTGCAACAAGTAAGTCAGCAACAATATGTCTGCACCCGTAGTCGGCATTCCCTGGCTGTTGGCGCAGGCTGCAAGGTGGATGCGGACAGCAGCATACAGAACAGGGCTGTGACAGCACACAGATCTCGGAAAGCTATGCATTCAGTGTGCATTCAGTGTGCATTCAGTGTGCATTCAGTGTGCATTCAGTGTGCATTCAGTGTGCATTCAGTGTGCATTAATCAGGCATTCATCGTGCATTCAGTGTGCATTAATTAGGCATTCATCTGTGCATTCAGTGTTCATTCAGTGTGCATTAATTAGGCATTCATCGCGCATTCAGTGTGCATTCAGTGTGCATCCAGTGTAGTGTGCATGCATTGTGCATGGCATGCAGGTTCTGGGGGCCCTATCAGAAGATATCGTGCGCATCGTGCTCAGCGTGCGGCACCTTCCCCTCTCCTTCCTCCTCTCCCATCTCCCGAAACCCTACCACCCAGATGTGATGCGAACCTCCTTCCCGTCCGCTGAGGCGCAGCATTCTCTCGAGTTTCTGGGGCATCACTGGACGGCCGAAACGACCGTTTCTGCGATGTATGCGCTGCCGGCGCTTACTACTGTGACCTGCCTGAAGGTCAGCATGCGCGCGGACCTGAATCGGCCGACCAGAAGCGAGCTTTCAAGCAGTGTGCTGCGCGCTGTGGCCAGCATGCCGCAACTCAAGGCGCTGACGCTGTCCGAGCTGTGTCTCTCGAACAGGAGGGCAGCCGAGGACCTGCGTGATGAGGTGGCAGGTGCAGTGTCCCCCTCTCCGATTCTGTCTCTTGCACTCACTGTCATTGTTTTTGTTTCTTTTTTGTTTCTTAAAATGCAGTACTTGGGCCGAAGATGCAGAAACTGGGCACAACCGTGATGGCAGACACAACATGCAACAAAGCACCAACTGCCACTGCCCTTGAACTGCGCCACAGCAGCCTCTCGGTTTGTGTTGCGTAGACGGCTGCTCCAGCATGAATCGACGAACATAAGAGTTGAAGTATAGACAACTGGGTGGTTACGTAACTTGGACGTTTGCGTGTGTGGGTGCTTGTTTGAGTCATTGTGAGTAACTGGCTCGTGTTATGCATGTACGGTTATGCATGGTGTGCTGTGTTGCTGCAGCATGCTGCCTACAACCGCTAATATCCCATGCATGTTAGTCTAGGCATATGGTGAATCATTCAAGCATGAGAGCACCTGCTGTGAAGGGAAAGGGGTACGAGCTGCGCAGCGTGTTGGCAGACCTGGCACTGTGCACACTGCGAAGCACGTACGCGTAGCAGGAAGCTACTGCATTGGGGGGGCGCGGAGGGTAGAGCTGCCGGTACACTTAACCTGAGCTTCAAGTCTTCTGCCGTGCCAGCTGTGCATGTTTGGGCGACACGCATGCTTGCGAGTTGGTGGCCGGCAACTCCCTTGCACCGGAAACGCATTCGCATTTTATCCACTGAGCAAGACAACACCCATGAGTCATGGATACAGTGTAATGCTACGTAGTAGTACGCCAGTACCACCTGTGGTGTGCAGGAGGGGAGCTGCAGCTTCAGACCTTGATGTTCTTCAACTGCGGCATCTCCACCAACGTGCGCAGCACTCTTTCAGAGATCATTCAGAGCATGCCAACGCTCGAGACGCTGGAGTTCAATGCATCGCGCGCACATGAGCTGTTCGGGGGGCTTGTAGATGTCATAACACCCCCACTTCTGGCCCTTACGGGTTTACGGTGTCTACAAGTGTCTGGGCAGACGCTGTCACAGGAAGAGGTGGAGGGGATGGCTGCGTGCCTGGCATCTTTGCAGCAGCCTGTGCTTCGGAACCTGTACCTTCCCTTCAATTCCATCCGGGCTGGGGGCGCACAGGCGCTCGCTGAAGCTCTTCCAGTGTTCACAGACTTAGAGCGGCTTGATCTCACTCGGAACACGATCGCATCGCTAGGGGCCGAAGCTATTGCCGAGGCATTGCCGTCGTGTTCAAAGCTCGTGCTGCTGGATTTGTGGGCAAACGGGATAGCTGATGGGGGTGTGCAGGCTCTTGCACCTTCCCTGAGGAGCCTCCCATCTCTGATGTTTTTGGACTTGTGCTTGAACCGGGTCAGTGATTCTGGGGCGATTGTTCTCGCTCGAGCACTTGTCGACCACCCCGCACTTCGATCTCTGAACCTGGACAACAACTTGATTCGTGATGAGGGAGCGGTGATTCTGGCTCGAGCTTTGACAGGGTTGAGGAACTTCGGAACGTTGTTTTTGTGCCGCAATAGGCTGAGCGACGAGGGTAAGCTGGTTGTTGAGTCAATCCTGCTCAACGCAGTGAGGGTGCAGAGCTTCTCTGTTAGGGTGCCACAGCATCTACCGGATGCGTTGGGTTGAGACTCGCTGCAAAGAGTGGGTGGGCGGTTCAGCAAGGTGCAAGGTGGTAGGGTTGAATGACAGGCACCATCTATTGTGCAAATGCAGTGAAGTTCTGTTGTGCAATGTTGGTGATGTAACTGTAAGCTGTCAAAGTTTGTACACCACATTATGCATTGTACCATGTTACTCAGTTGGGCTGAACCAGTACTTGTTACTCTGCATGTATCATTTGGGTGTTTTCGATACGTCTCACTTCGTCTCGTCACTGCTAAGTGTGCACACGTGTGCACCACAGAACACATCCTTCACGAAGAAACCTGGATGTTTGCAAATTCATCTGAGATCTAGTCATGAATACCATCCTAACAGGCTGGAGGCACGAGACAAGCTGTCATGCAACCATGGTACTGACTTGCACAGATGCAATTTCCCCCCCGCCAAGCTCATCAGTCAGCCCGGTGATCTGTGCAGTCAGGTCAGCTACAGTTGCAGCCACTGCAACCTTCCGCTCATTCAGGTCCTCGATTTCGCTCACCAAGCTGTCTCGCAGGCGGGCTTGGGTCTGCAGACACTGAACATGTGAGCACTTTTCCCTTCCTGCAGGCCACCTCTTGGAATGGACTGGGGTGCCAATGATAATCTGCTGGCGTGGTTCCTGATGAGCAAAAAAAGATTTGTTTTTTTCGCTGGAAACGTTTTGGGGACATACTACAGTTTTTGCAAACTGGCAAGGTGCTGAATGGAAGAGCCCAAATAGCCATAAGAAGAAAAAACAACTAAGAGCCACCAATTCACTCGAATGGAAACTGCTGCATCAGAACACTTGAGTTGGTGTTCTCTGTTCTTGGTCCGTTGTTTGGTTGATACCCTGCATTCAGGCTTCACAACGAATGCAGGATTGGAACACGGGTCGCAGCACAAACTGTGAGGCAGCGGGAAACGAGCAGCCTTCTGTACAAGCATAAACATCTGTGAATGGGCAATAGCTCGAAAAAAGAACATGTGAGTCAGCATGATGGGAGAAACAGCGCCTCGATGCAATGGACAGCCCTGGAAGTAAAAAAACAAAGGTGAAAATGTGTCAATGCCGGTGCATCAAAAGCACACAAAAGTCTACAAGCAATGACAAGAGTGTGGTGAGGTGCGATTCTCGAGGATGCAGCAACTTGCGGCATCTCTGCAGCGCCTCTGCACCACCACTTAGTGTTTTGACCCAGAGCTATCACCGCAGAGCACACTCCTATGCACTCTCTCTAAATCACTGTCTGTGATCCTGTACAGCGTTAGTGTCGCTGCTCCTTCCACAGCCCATATCAAAAGGAGGAAGCATTGAAGCAAGGGGAAGTAAGACAACGCTTCTCAATCACACACAGAGTTTAAATGCATACATGTTGGAGTTGTTCATTTGCTCGGTTTTTAAGTACCGCAATACATCTGTAATACAAGAGCATCATCAGGGTAGGATGTTGAGGGCATGCCTGCATGTCATTCAAGAGGAGCGGGTTGTTGATGTAGACTGAGGTTTCTTTGATTTTTATGGCCGTCTGCCGTAGGGCATCCCTGCGCTGGCGCAGCTTGCTGAGGCTGTCGCGCTTGTTGCCCAGCTCACCGTCAAGGTTGGTCACCTCCTTTGTAAGCAGGCGGTTGTTGCGCCTCACAAACAGAAGCTTCTCTCGCATGTGTGTCAGAATCTGCACCCAAAGAAACCTTCAACTTGGTGACTTTGACCCCTAATGGTGCATGCTTTTGCATGTTGTGCTACTGCAGCTGTGAGAGGGGTACGAAAATGTGTGCATATACACGCATTCCTGAACAACCAGCTGAGACTGCTCCTGTTGCGAGCAAAAGGAGCAGTAGGTATGACCTCTGACGGCTGGGTGTTGAGTACCAAAGTGTTACTTTCTGTGGGTGTTGTGTAGCAGCGTGACTTTGTATTCAGCTAGGTGCAGAGTTTGGTTTAGAGGCGAGTGAATGCACTTAGTCCGCACCCTGTTCGATGCACGTTGGACGGCAGCCAGTGAGATGGTTTGCTTGTGTCTCACAGATCATGCATCGAATGGTAACTTGCAAACGTCCAAGCAGTGCTTATTCCTTGTGGTAAGCGGACAGTTTTTCACAGCAGGTCATGGTGCTACTCATTGGAAGAAAAAAACACCATGTATTGGAGGCTGGAAGACAGCCCATGGCCACACCTGCACAGTCATTGTGATCTTTCTTTTCAGTTTCAGAAGCTCCTCGTTTCGCTCCTCGATCTTCTCAGTGAGGCTCTGGTTCTCTATCTTCAGCTGCTCAAAGTCGATCAAATGGAGGCCCTCTGCCAGTTGCTCCTTTTCTCGTACAGTTGCCTCCAGTCTCTCCAGCCTGCAATCCCTCTCAGGCGTGTACTTTACAAGGCCAAACTTCAAACTGCTACAAGCCAAAAAGCCTGGCACGAACACAAGAAGCCCGGCGGACACACCATAAAAAGCAGCCACTTCAAGCGGAGGGCACCATGGCCATCTCAGTTCAGTTGCTGTCATATGCTTTAACAATAACTCATGGAGCACAAACCTCTTCTGGTGTCTGACATACTAGGTAAACTGTGCATTGCATGACTGGATCATCGCAGTGAAGAAAGACAACTTTGTAGCACCATTGGCCCGTTCGTGTGATATGGCAACCATACGAGGGCGGCTCAGGAGTGTTTGAAGGGCATGTGACCATGGCATCTCACAAGCAAGCAGACCCAAGAACAGCTGATAATCTCTAGATATGCGTGCTGTGCTGTATTTGTGTTGTTATTTCTGTCGTGATGAAGCACCCAAGGGAATTGAAGGGCTATTGTGGATGGCCACACGACCTACATACTTGTGCCGTAGCTCGATGTTCTTCAAGCGAAGGCTCACGAGCTTCTCCTCCTTTGAGATATCCTGGCGATGTAGCTTCTCTACGAGCTTCTCGTTGATGGGCTTGCCAGATCTAGCGCACTCACACCCTTTGCCCACCTCAACCATGAAGTACCTCAATGCCTGCATGCAGTCTGGCGACAACATGGGCACAGTGTTGTTGTCTGTGAGCACCGCTGAAGCATTGCTACCGTGACAAGAGAGTTGTAGATGGCCAACGTTGCAATGCCGGATGCACAGCACTGTGTGGCGTTTACGTCTGAGCCTTGATGTGCTTGTCATTCACCACGAGTGGGTTCTGTACTCAGGTATCATGCACTCCAAGTCAGAAGATGGGAAACAGACGTTTTGCACTTGAGTAGTCTTTGTCAGTCTTTCTTGCAGCTCCTGCCTCAGCTCCTCAACTGTGCGATCGAACTGTGCAGCTAGGTTTGCCAACTTGCTCGTCTGCTCCTCCAGAGATGAACAAAGTGATGCATAACGGGCTTCCGCTGTTCCCAACATATCCTCATCTGTTGCTGCACCTTTCCTGCGTAGGTCTAGAACAGAGCGAATCTGTCGTTGCAGCCGCTCGTTGCTACCCAATAACTCTTCCTGCTCTGCCTTGGCTTGAACCAACTTCCCCTGCCAGTAGGTTGACAGCTTGGGTGATGTTGGTGCAGGTCCTGGCAACGGCTCGTCAGAAGGTTCCTCTGGAAGTTGCCCTGCCACCTGCGTTTAGGAATCTTGCAAGAGGTGAACGAGGCACGAGGCTTGCACAGGTGCATGAAGCACACCTCTGCCGGCAGAACATCCTGCAAGCTTTCTTCGGAGTTCTGTTGAGGTATCTCAAGGAAGTCATCATGGTATCCCTCGATCAAAGTGGCAATTTGAGCACTGTTGGGTCTGGATAGGCGCGATGCAGAACGAGGCAGGTCTTGTGGACGCTCGGTCTCCATTGCACCAGGCCCAGTTGCACCATAAAGAGGTGGAAGATGTCTTTCGGCTGAAATGTCGCCTGACGGTGCATCCAACTGCTCACTCTGCCCAGTATCCGGGGAAATAAGAAGCACAGGTACAGCATCCAGTTCAGAATCTTCAGAGAGCGCATGTGAGTCGCTTGGAGTTTCCTGCGCTCCTTCATGTCCGGTAAGAGGGCAGGTGTGATGCCGAATTGAGACCTGTCGTATTTCGCCCAAGCAGTCTGCGCGGCTGACACACCTCGCCATCAGCCATTTTACTGTCAAATATTTTACTTGCTCGACATTCGTCTCGTGCAGCTGCACGCCGACTTCACTGCATCCTCTTGCTGTCTCCTGTTTTGTTGCGATGGTGAAGATGATCTGTGCACAGCGCAATGGGTATACGTCTTGTTGTGGCAAGCATGAAAGTTCATGACCAGTGAGAGTTGAACATCATTCGTCGAGAGCGTTCATGCATCAGCTGAATGGAATTGAACTGGTTGCAGTAACCTGAAATCGAGCTAGAACATCAAGGAAGCATCTGCACCCCATGCATCAGCACTAGTCTCGCCATGAAAGAACACGCGGCGTGCGTCTGCTCCCAGGTTTACTATTCAACTCTCAATAGCTGTGCGAAAACAGCACACAGCATCACTATCCTACACATACGTATACCAAAGAGAGCATTTAACGAGCTCGCAACTGCTGCCCCATACTCCGGTTCAAGGCCTCTTCTTCCTGCAACTGTGATTCAAAAGACACCAGCTTTGCCCTCAGAGACTGGATGGCCCTGTCTTTCTTGTCCAGGATCTCTTTCAACTTCACTACATATGTGTCAATAGCACTCCCGGGCTGATCAACTTCTGCAAGCAAATTCATCTCACTGCGCACTGTGTTCATTGTCTCTTCAATTGCCTTTCTGTGACTTTGGATGAGTTCGTCTTCTTCCTCTAGGATCCGATTCATCAGATCTTGCTGTGCATTCATGATGGCACTGTTCTCCATACCAGCATCTGCTGGCTCCTCCTGATACCTGTTCGCAGCTGGCTCCACCCGTTGGGATGGGACGGGTGGAGGAGGGACTTCTTCTACAGTGGTGTTCATTGGTCTTGGTACGAATGGTTGCCTCGAGGGGTTGACAGCTGGCTGTGCCCGTTCGGCTGCCGAGTTGACCCGTTGTGCTGGTGCAGCAGCCCCTGCATTCGCGAACACAGCAGGTGGAGGAGCAAGGCTAGATGTCGCGGGAGGGGCACCCATGTCATTGCGTCCGCGTGTAGCTGCTATGTTGTAGGAGGGATGGTGGGCCCCAGGTGTGACACTCCCCACAGACCTTTGCCGTTTGTCTTTCCGAAGCTCTGCAGCACCAAGGCTCAAATTAGCACCAGTGCAACAGCTGCGCTGAAAAACTGGGAAGCAGACCCGGGCACTGCTGTCCGTTCACGAAGCATGCAGCATATTGAAGAGTGCATACAAAGGGCACAAAGGACGATATTGAAGCACCAGTGGCGAGGAACACCTTTCACACGGTCTGCATAACGAAGTGTGTTGAGAGTATGCTCCACACTGCTGCTGCTCGGGCTGATGTTGGCGATCATGACAGTGCGGGCTTGTTCACCCACAAAGCTGTCCCGCAGCACCTCTGTAAGCTTGGAGCCACGGAAAGGCACATGGCCTGCCCCACCATCCAGCGCACGGATGCATTCCTTCAGCGCAAGCAGTGACTTGTTGATCTCTGCCCCCTCTAGACGCGTCTGCCGGTCATTGTCAAAGGTGTCAGCACCACGCTCGCTGCCTGCCAGGTCAATGAACGAGAGGCGGCCAACCTGTAGGCACGTACTAAGTAACGAGAGAGAAAATGTACGGGTGTGCATTGCCTCACAGTAAATAGGAAATGGCCTGCGTACTATGCGGGCCTTAGTGGAGGTCCAATAGATATGCACATGTGGTGATAACAATATCCGGAAGATGTGCGGCCAGGGTTTCAACAGAAAACATACCGTCAGCACTCTTTTCTCCATCCCTAACTGAGACAGTTTCTTGGCTTCAGGACAAATTTCGAACTTGTCAAGCGCAAGGGTGAGAGGTGGAGAGGGTACCGTAAAGCAAGCAATACCATTGAGCTTCTCCAATCGCACATGGTTGCACAAGGACACGCAGTTGGTACCATGCCACTTGGCAGGTCCATACCTCACGCCCACCAGGCTCACCATCCTTCTTAGGCTTCTTAAGGGAAAACTGCATGATTGAATGAGACCGTGATGACTCCGAATTGGCCCCTGTTTGGCCTGTCTGCCTGGCAGCACTGCTGTGCTCAATCAGCTGTGCAACTAGGCCCTGCTCTTGCACGTGCCACTCCTTGAGGCCAACTACGTTCACCTTCTTACGTCCATCTTCCCTGACATCTAACTTCTTTCTCCCATTCAGCAGGTCATAAACCTGCACAGACGGTTGTGGTGGGGAAGCAGTGTCGGCTGCGTCACAGGGTCACATGCAGTAGTTGCCACCACTTCACACATCCGGTGCTAATAGTGCCCCAAGCTGATTCCGGTCACGCTCTTCACAGAACACACTGCAACTCCTGCCCCCTATACACCACACTAGTATGGCTGTGCCTGTCAAAGAGCACAACCGCAAAGTATCAGGTGCCTGCACCATCATCACGGGCTTGGAGAGAAGCACCAAGACAGAAGTTGGCTCACCTTATTTCCGTAGATCTCAAAACATGACACGAACAGCCCCATCTCTGAGAAGGAGGTAGTTCCAAGGAGAGTGAGAATTTCTGACGCAGCTCTAGGCGGCAGAGGAGACATAGTGTATGTCTTGCCACTGCCAGTTTGCCCGTATGCAAAACACGTGGCCTTACCCGCTTTGAAGATTGTGTGAACGAGTGGCTGCACTGTATGTGAGTACACCACATCATTACTGACATTGTGATCCAGGGAATCGTCAAAAACGAACTTGTGGGTGTCTGTGTACTTCGTGAGGTCCACTTTCTGCTTTGGTTCTGCAACATAAAGTGAGCCATCGTGCATGTCCACAATGACAATGTCGTCATCTCCTTTCTCAATCTCCTGTAAAACAAACTCGATGAAGAAGCCTAGCTAGGCCTAGCTACATACCCGCCACCAATTATGACACTCCCAGCTGCTCTCAAAGTTGTATTTGTCATGCAAATGTGAATATTTCCTTTTCGTAACAAGCCAGGACAGCTGCAGACTGGATGTCATGACATGCAGTGTTAGGCATGCTCCTCGAACGCAGACCCAGCATGATCACAAACGCACCTTGGGACTAACAGGTCTTGTGCGGACAATGACACGGATTTTAGGGGGATCCGACATGCTTATCGCATCTCCCATTGCCCCGTCTGTCATGACAGCCTGCGTTCAAACTCTGGTCGGTGTATGCGCACATCATATGCCGTGTGAAATCACATAAAGCAAGAGGCCAAACTGTGGTGCAAAGGTACAAAAGAATGCGCATGTGTCAGGTGCTGCGGCAACACTCGTTTCAGTGCACACCACCAAAACGAACGGAGGCTCGTCTTTGCGAACCGAGCATACCAGAACAAGAAAAATGTACTTATGAACAAGCAGACGTGCTTTCCATACTATTGGGTAACAGTGGTGCGTCAATCGTCCGCACCCGACCAAAACAACGGACTCAACATCGCAGTTGTGCGAGAGCAGGATCAATCCAAGCAAACGATACAAAGAAGTCCATAGGCTTCTATTGATTTTAAGGTCAAGCTCAGACTACATCTGTGGGCATGCGAAGAATCGCTGTAGGCTTCACGACTTGTGCGCATCGAGAGTACTTCAACCCGTATCCACAAATATATAAACGAGCCCTGGGTATTCAACGTCGGTAGTACGGTGAAAGTACAGGCGTACATGTTGCAGGAGGTCCTCTTCGTCACCAGCATCATCAATGTCCAGTAACTCATTCCCCATCATGTCCAACGCTGCCATACCGCTTGTAAACGTGTGCCTTCAAAGTGATCAGGGCGTAACTGTTCGTGCTAGCCTATGCAGCGTTTATACAACGGGACCACGAACTGAGCTACCAGTTTGAGCGAAGCTACAAGCGATTCGTAGCGCTAGCTTCGAGAGATACCAAGTATGGATTTTCGACAGATGTTCTAAGTTCCCCAATGGATGGACATTGTACCTACTAGCTATCGATAGCCCTGAGCCCTGATGCAGTATTCTCAGGATGGGGATCGATGCTGCACCAATGCTTCGTAGTCCCTGTTTTGTTCTATCGTGCTGGAGACAGGTGCGGCATTCCATGGCCGAAGCTTTCGATGCCGAACTGGCAGAATTCTCATGCACGACAGGTGCATTTCAGCTGTACGCATATATACACGCACAGCCCGTTTCACTGACTTGTAAGCCTGTATGATCCCATAAAACCTCTCCTCTTTATTTTCAGTTGCATATGTGCCAAATGTTTGGTCGTGATTTGCACCACTCTCCAACTTCCGCACTGAAGCGATTGCAACCCCTCCAAAAAATCTCACAGTTGATGCTGAAGGGACAAATATTCTGATTTGAGTGCACTCCAGTACAACTCCAGAATATAACTCCGGTTGTTGACATTTCTCTTCAGAACTTATAATATTGTCCCTGCGATTGCGCCCAAGGACAAAATGGTCAGCATCTACAGCTGGCCCCCGTGCACCGTCCCATTTTGAATGCTGGAAGTAGCTGTGGGTGGGGCAAGGGTGCCAGGATGTTGAAAGGCAACAAGTGCGCTGTTGTGGATTTCAGCAGGCAGATGGCCACTTTGCAAGCACAGATTGTTGGACAGGCGGCGAGGAATGAGAAGCACCAGCACTCTGGATGAAAATGTTGCAGTTCTCCTTCACTGAATGCCAATACAGGTCGAGGTGCACCTAACCAGGCCTAGGTGATATTTTTTTTAATATATACGTGATTGCTCCAAAAAAATGCATGAATCGCAGACATGCATGGCGCTGCATGCGACGCTGCCTTCCTGTCTGCCGCAGCACTCACGCGTGCTGCTGTGGCTGGGGGT
>JAUMHD010026982.1:0-35892 GCA_032359135.1 Ulvella scutata
TCATTTCGTGGGGACATTGACGGTGATCGTGGCTCTGGAAAGGTGATCATCTTTCTCATCACCTTTCCATTCAAATAAATTACATGAATCACCTTGCATAGATATATTGCAAAGTTACAGGCATAACTCCATAGCATGGCTCATGTACCACCTTGCATAAATCACCTTTCCCATGGCTGCGCCACTTGTAAGCACCATCGCACTCTCAATCTGACATGACATGCATATGGCTGTGACCAGAGCTCTGGCCAGAGCCATCCGCAATGTTGCTGTGTATTGTTCTCTCATATTCAAGGTGTTGTGTTCTCATAATCAAGCCATATACTCCGTACAATAATCTCCTTACAGGCTGCGCCTGGGTTGCATTCAATGGCGTGCATTCAATAGCGTTCACGTTCGCCCTGCTGCCTGGGGTCTCTGCACAAGCGCAGCTGGACATGTGCTACATGCAAGACCTTCCAAATCCACTACCACGCCTTCCTGAGGAGGCCACTCTTCTCTTCACTGATCAAACACGGACGCTGCGCTGCCTTTCTTGGGTATATATCATGCTGTAGTCTCCGATCAGGTTAAACCAGATCGGATGAAGGAAAGGAGCAGTTTCCTGCATTTTCTGCTGTGTACCACGTCACGCTTCACAAGGCTCTAGGTCCTCAGAAGTCGGCAATAGGTAGCACTCCCCACAGCAGCAGCACTTATGTTGTCTAGCCAGTGTGATGTTGTGGTTGTGCAGGGAGGCCGAAATAGTTTTATAGCTGTTTTCGCGCTTCTTCCGAAACACAAAACAACCTAAGCTTTTTTACGGCTGTTTTCGCACTTCTTCCGAAACACAAAACAACCTAAGCGTT
Source organism: Ulvella scutata (assembly GCA_032359135.1). Taxonomy (NCBI): domain Eukaryota; kingdom Viridiplantae; phylum Chlorophyta; class Ulvophyceae; order Ulvales; family Ulvellaceae; genus Ulvella; species Ulvella scutata. The sequence goes on from JAUMHD010026982.1 coordinate 849, forward strand.
CAAAGTCTTACAATTTGCGATATTTGCAGCAGCAGAGACCTCTGCTGCAACTGCGGCGCACGTATGCTGGACATGCACGCTACACGCGACCATCGCCCACCCAAGAAGGCTTCTTCCTGTCTGAAGAGAGGCCGCTGCAGCACGTGCTCGCCAGAATGGTGACGCCCACTAAGCCTGTGAGGAAGGCTTCGGCCCAGGAGAGCGCCACAACGGTGGAGCGCGCGTTCTGGAGGCTGTCGGAGTCCCACTCAGGTGCAGAGTCCCAGTCATCGATGGTTCTGGCCGCTTTGGTGACCCAGATGGAGTAGCTGCATGTGTTACGACTCTGTGAGTGTGAGGCTGTGCTACAGCATGTGCATGTGTGTTCTCACAAGAAGTCGCCAGAAATTCTCACAAGAAACTCTCACAATCAATTCTCACAATTGATTATTCTAATAATCAATTGTCTCAATCAATTGTCACAAGAAAGCCTTGCAAGAAAGTCTCACAATCAATTCTGACAAGAAAATCGCGCGCGAAAATCTCACAAACAAGTCTCACAATCGAACACAAGAAATCAACATGTCAGAAGCAGAGGCGTACATGACCCAGCCGGCGCACAGCAGCGCCTGCACCGCGACCTCCAGGATCCAGCCCGCACCGCAGAGGTTGCATGTGAAGCACTGCACAACATCGTAACAATCAGAACTGTGAACTCGGATTACTCGTATTCGACATGCAGTCAGGCAAGAAAAAAATAAATGAATTATATATTGAGAAGTCGGCTGTCAACGCAACAAGGTTGCATGGCATGCATGGTAAGCAGATTCCGAGTCTCTATGAGATAGTAGTTGCCCCAATTACAGGCCCTGGCCACCAAAACTTTTTAAATTAACTACCGTCAGGGATCGCGCCTACCCTGAAGGGAGCGGGCTCAGCACTTCGAGGAGTGTGGGAGGGGGGGCAGCCACCTAGGGCAGCCCCAGGCAACAAAACAAAAACAGCTAATCGCGAACCACGCCATACGCAAGAAGGGCTTCGGCCTCAGCACCCCCGAAGGAGTGGGACATTGACGTACCACCCCTGTGCCGCACGGGATCACGAAGGCAAACACAGAGGCTGCAGAGCACTGTGCAACACATCACCAGGGCCAGGAATAGGAGCAACGGGGGGGGGGGGGGGGCAGAGGGAGCAGGAGGCGAGCAGACCGAGACAGCACGCGAGAGGCAGCACCCGACATACAGTATCAAGACCTCGAGGCTGCCGAGTAGGTGCGCTGGCAACACGGTTACGTAAGGACAGTGAGGCAGGATCTCTAGTGCGCAAGAGCACTGGCAGCCCCACGCCAGGCCACGGGAAGCGCACCAGAAGAATCGAGAGCACAAACATCGAGAAAAGAGTGACAGCAGCGCCGCTGTATGCGAGCACGCACAACGATTCCTCCTCCACGTCCGCCAGAATGCCTGTCGCGTCACTCTTGGTACCGGCATTCAGGGAACACGACATCTCCTCGAGCTCCTGGGTCTCGGTGTTAATGCTTACATCGGAGAGCCGACGAATGAAGATTATCATCGCAATCGCAACGCCCAGCTGTGCCAGCGTTGCAAGAAGCAGGACTATGCGACGCAAAACGTTGTCCGCCATGCTGCAAGTTCGATCGATCTAGTAAGGCAGCAGAAAACGCAGCTGAAAGTTTGCAATCAAACAAGTGTACGCTTTAACTAAGAGCAGTATTTTTCGGTGGTTTACGGAGCCGATCTCGAGACTAGGTGGTCGAGTATCACGTCAGGTTGTGCAAGTGCAAGGTACCGGTGTTCCTCATAGCTAGCAACAGCTGCGAAGGCGTGCTGCTACTACGATGGACGCATCTTAAATACGAGTGTTAGCATCGCGCAGGCATGGCATCAGAACTCGAAGCACTGAGGCACTTGTACGTGATTGACTCGACGCGGTTGCCACCGTTGACGTTACGTAACGATCAGGAAGTTGGCACATCGCCTTCCATCACGTGCACGTGTACACAAGTGCTGCCTTGAAATTTCCGGAATAGGTACATGTGAACGGTAACATGGATGAAAAGGTCAGACAGAGATTTAGACAGTGCTTGCGATCCCGGGTGTACAACCGGAACGTCGGCGGGCCAGCACGCGCGCCGACAGTGCACGTACGTGCATTGTCGGCGCGTGTCTTCAAACTGAAGACTGCCACGTCTCCCCAACTGCGGGAACATTCAAGCAGCTGTGGAAATTTTGACGCCTATTAGCGGTAGCATTCTATATCAGGAGCGCACTATATATAGCTAGGGGTCCACCCATGCATCCGCCCATACAAATGTACTGGTGACAACGTTAACCCCTCATGAGGGCCCTCATGGGCAGTGGTCTACAAGTTGAACTAGACTACAACCCGCCGGAAAGTGCGGGCAATATTCCAGACCAGACTTGATAAATCATAGATGATCAGAGGGTCCCCCCTTTGATTTTGCCCACATTTCGAAAGTTCCCGGGGTTCCCCTAACCCCTAACCCCGGACTCAGTCCGGTCGCAGGCTAGTTACAAGAATTTTGTACAACACTGCTCATGGGCCCATGAGGTGTCATGAGGTCGTGTCGTGAATACATGTACAGTTGTACGGGACTCGCGTGTCGACTCGGTAGCAAGTTTCCGGGCCGCACCACGAAGTGGTCAAGTACACGCAAGTCCAAACGTACGCATGCGTGAGCTCCGATTGAAGAGGAGCCGAGGCTCCTCGATGATCGAGCACAGCCTAGCCTCTGCGCGATCATCTAGAGATGCTCTGGAGCCTGCACTCCATCCCGACCCTTGACACCCATCAGGAGCAGGGGGGGGGCGGACTGGCGCGCTGGAGACCAAGCCTCACCTGTTGAGAGGGGGGGGGGGGGGGCATTATGAAGCCGAGATCACCGACCGGTACCACTGAGACATGTACCGCTCAGTCCACACGTATACAAGTTGTGAGTCAAGGTACAGTCCTGCAGGGGCCCTGTCAGTCCGGGGGGCTTCGCCGGCCAGGCAGGAGCTGCGGGCAGGGATTCTGGCTGGAACCCTGTACGCGACCCGAAACTACGCCGCAATGGCGGTCTCAGACACCCCATAGCCACATAGACGAGTGGGCTGCGGGCACCAGCCACCGCTCTCCCGGGTCACAGGATACCATAGAGGAGCGTGTACAGATGTTCAGGATCCTGTGTGGAGTTCTCTGGCCGACTGTCGATTTTGCACCTGTAATCACCTATCAAAGAACACTTATTTGACCTAGAGGTGCTCTCTGAGGAAAAGAACATTGTCATAGTTCTTCAGGCCCACTGTAATACCCTGGTTGGTCTTGGCATTGATCAGTCGCGGCCCGCATGGCCGCACGTGATGGAAAAAATTGGACCGTGATAAAGAAGCAATCGAATTGTGGACGAGGCACTCTTGCGTCGGGCTCCTTAGATGCCACGGTGAGACTGTGGTACAGGGAGCTGCGTGCGATATCTGTATGGCCACACTGGACCGGTTGTTTCTGTGATGAGGAGCTTCGACGGGGAGGTTGAGAGCGGGCCAGAGGAGATGTCTCCTTTACGTTCAGTTGTGCTACGATGCCCAGATCCAATGTACACACTTCCACCATGGTGCAGCAAACCTGGAATTCGGGTCCAATTTGCATATTCACTGCCTTTCCGGTTTGTGAACCACGGTGCTGCAAACCTGGAATACATGGTTATAGTACCAGCAACACCACACAAATACATGCACACTACTCTCACCAACGATACTTCCGACGTATAGGTCTGGTGCATCATGCACCTTCCCTGCTGTCGGGGCAATTGCTCACATGCTTACATGTAATTGCGAAACAAGAACACCACTATCTTGTATGCTCCATGTGACACGTGCCAGATTTGTGTGTGAGCACCTGGCTGGTGGTGGAGAAGATGGCCAGCTCTGACGGATCGAACTCGTCCACAATCTTATTGGCCCGCTGCTGAAGAGCATCTAACTGTTCCCATGTTGCAAAATCAGGTAGTACTAGGAACCCTGCAGCTTATGGCGTATGTTTCGCTGGGATGTTGAGCTCGTCTACACACTGGGATACAGCGGCTACGCATCACACCTTTCTGCTTAAAATCTTCTATCTGATGTTCTGAAAGATAACGAGCTTCCTTCTGGGAGGAGGATGCAGCGTGTCGTCGCATTCCCAAAAAGTAGTGGAGATGTGTTGGTGTACATCGAAGCTGCAAACTGTTTCGACCTGTGAAGCGCATATATCCATGAATTGAAGCTACATGTCTTGATTCAAGTACACTGTGCGACTGTATCTTCCTATCGGGGCGTGCAGTGCGAAGTGTAAGAGGTACCAGTAGCACAAACGAGGTCAACTTGGGCTCTTCGACATATTCCTGTCCAGATATATTAAGATGCGTGTTCACCTCTGAAGGCACAAGCAATTTCTCGGTTCAGCTTGCCATATCGATATCATGAACCATGTTGTTGCCAGAAGTGCTCTGAAAGAATGTCTCAGACTGTGCAGTCGCTTACTCCACCCTTCATTTCGACAAGCAGGTGCGGAACTTTTCGGAGTGCAGCTTTGAAGGGGACAGATCAATTGGTTTGTGCTTCAAGATTGCTCCCCGAGGCACGGAGCAGCGTGGCAACCTGTGCCTCTTTCAGCAGCTTGAGATCTTAGTACAACCTGGAACATGAAAATGTTCCAGCAGCAGCATGACTGCAAGGTTGTTAACCACTTTTGTGTTGTCCCTCATGCGGCCTATGGCTACCTCATCCTTTCCGAAGGTTACAACGGGTTGAAAAACAAATAGAATACGTACAATATTCGTGGATAAAGCAGGAAGGCCGTAAGGTTTGGCCGAAACCTTTAATTGAACAGTCGACGCCTGGGGTTCAACTAAAATGAAGGGTGAATGCTCTTGAGAATTTGTCCATCTGGATGGCTCCGCTCCGACAAGCACAAAAGATCTAACCGGAGTTCTGATTTTGGACGAGTCTGCCAGAAAGGCTTTCAAGGAGAGGCTGGGATTGCTAAAATAAAATAAATAAATCATGGTGGACTTCGTGTCTGAAAGTATGCACAGTCCTTCAGAGAGCCCCAACCTGTGCGCACCCCTTGCAGTGTAAAGATCCCCCGCTGAGCGCCCCCTGTGAGCTGGATGCGGTGCCTCACCCTTTGCACTATATACACCCATTTGGTGTTCGGAGCATCATCATGCTCGAGTGCCTGCTGGGTACCTCTGGCAGTTTAGTTCGATCCTGTTACATGACTTATTGTCTTGTATTCCAAGAGATAACAACAGTTCCAGTGCCGCAGCACTGTCCAAATCAAGGAGAACATGCCTTTCGATTCCGATGGAAAGCAGTTGTGCGCAGCCAGCAGCAGCACAGGATCAGAGGTGAGATGTTCATAATATGACAACCAATCACACGCTTCACGGACGAGGGATGGCCGTGTACAACTGTAATGCCCCCTCGTCTGATTCGCCATCTTTTCCCTCCTGGGAACATCTTGGATCTCAAGTAGACGACCTTATCCTGATGTGAAACAGGTTGTACACAGTGAAAGTTGCAACAGGTCATATACATGTATGAACTTCACATCTTTCCTGCATGGTACCCTTGTTCTTTGGCCTGGTGCACAATGGTGGGTGTTGGTTGCTGTCCTGTCAAGCATCCGTTGAAATTCAATTGGTGTGCCCTGTTCCTGTGCCCTCGTCCATTTAACGCATTGATCGAGATCAGAATTCCTGAAGAGCATCGTCCGAGGGTTGTTGCTATCTTGCACTAGTTGCTTTAGTTCCGCGGCCAGCCAGCAACTTTGTTGGGCCACAGTGCCTGCTCTACAGATCTCGTTGCCCACCGATGGCAATGAACAGCAGGCCCTCAGCTTTTAGTTAGCAATACGCCTGAACACGTCATTGAAGGTGCCTGTTGGATGATTCCTGGACATCAGGAAATAGTCATAGAGTGAGGGATCTAATCCACACTTGTGTCGACGTCTGAGTCATATGCTCTTCTCCACACTCGATTTGCTTCGATTGACGATCGTATGCGAGCAATGAACTCATAGAGAATAATTTGGAGATCGTGCGGGATTCTGCGTTTGGGCGACAGTGCTGTACCGAGTAAGTACTTCACACTCGGGATTGGTAACTACTTCTAGTACCGAGTGTCAGAGAGGATGCCCTGGTCCTACAGTTCAACGCAGGACACGTGAAGAGAATTATATACATTTGTCAGTGCTTGGTCCAAAGGTGGAGAGTTGGATGGTGCTATTTTCCCCGCAGCATCTTTGCCTCGTCAGCACCATGGCCATCGGCCTGGTGAGAAGGGCCGTTTGAAGTGAAATGAAATGATGGATGTTGACCAGAAAGCATCTTGCCCTCTGGACCATATAAGACTCTATGACTCTGCAATTCTGCACAACACCGTCGTTTATATGTGAGAGGTGTCGAGTTCGCTCGCTGTTTGTTTATTTCATTGATTTCTGCCCTGTTTGTTGCTTGAGGAAGGCACTCCGCGTAGCCTGTGTTGCACCAGTGTTTCCAACGACAGAGCACACCGCGCTTCAGGATTAGACGTTTCAACTTTAGTACGCTGTTCACAGACGTATGCTCGTGTGATGAGTGTACCGAGCGCTGAGGTGTTGCGCCAGTTGTAGACCAGGCGCCCACTAGCACTTCACGTAGTGGGCGATACCTCCACGAACTTCCAGAGAATCAATTTATACGTCGCGTTAACTTCTGCTTCATGGTCATACGTGCGTTGTGTTCCAGGGCATGGAGATAGCCGAGGCACACGGGTTTGTGCCGGATGAGCAGCAGACTGTAGAGCTGAACTCGGTGTGCCGCCTCAGCACCATCTGAAACAATGAATATCCTTGTTCTGCGTGCATTCCATTCCACCATCTCTTGCTCGATGCTCCGTGTGCTGCACAGTTGATAACTTCATAGCACTGATGCGCTTGCACAGTGTTGGAATTTGTTCAGCCGCTGTCAAAAAGTGTCGCATCAGAGCAACTCACTGAGATGTTCTGCAGCAGATTTTATCACGAGGTGGGGATGATCCCGGAAGGCGTAGCCTTGCATTCGGTGATGAGAGCATGATCTTGAATGGTGGACCCTCAGCTGCAGCCCCAACAGCATGCGTCCAGGCACCCCAACGCGCCATAGCGATGTATTTTGACTGTTTGGCCACCTTCACACCCCACCAGGTGCTAATTTCAAGCACACTTGTGTACCTTCACAGAACCTTCACACTTTTCAACACTAGTGCCATTGTCTAGCTAGAGAACCTACGGAAACTTTGACTTCTGCATTAATTGCGTCATCAAGCGCGATTGAGTGCGTGCGGGGCAGTCCGTGCAGTGACGACAGTGTCTCGATGTTCAGGGGACAGATTCTAAACGCCAGTTAGCCCAACTAGAGCGCCAATTCCGTCCAACATGGCTACGACATGTGTATGTTGATACACGTGATCCTGATGATGGCTCCATTCAGCCTGCTCCTGTAGTTGGGGCAGCCCAGCCAAAAGTGCCCCGACCGGGGTATGTTTCCTTGCAGCTTCGCCCCTTTGACTGAATGTCACGCCAGAAACATCTTGATGCTCATTCCCACATTTGCCTTGGACCTCTCAGCAGTGTTTTCGTGTGGTGGAGAAGCGTGATCGTGCAGAGTGACTGGATGCATACAGCAGAGTTGCAACACGCACAGAAATGAATACAACCTGTCACTCGTTCAGTCATACTAGAATTCCTTCCTCGATGTGCTCGTCATGCTTCACTCGGATGCTGTAGGTGTCCTTTCTTGTACAAGGTTGTTGAATGTGCACGTTCTTATGTGGTACACAGAGCATGCATGATGAGAGGTGCATTGCTGCAGGGCAAGCACCGAGGCAGTCCATGTTGAGGTGGAATGTGCACGATCCAGTCCCCCATCAGCAGCTGCTGGAAACTGTGAAAGCTTGCTTGCTGCTGCGGCCATCATTCCTATGACATGGCGTGGTTCGCCACCACAGATCCAAGGTGTCCTTGCCCCCACACCTGAGCAAGCTGCCCTTGCACATTCCCGACACACGAGCTCGCACAGTTCCCGGAGTTCATCAGTTTCACGTCTATCTTCACGGCTATGTTCTTTGGTGTCCGGTGTGCAACATGTGCCTCTACCTGCACGTACAGTAACCTTCTGTGCTGTTCCTTGTGAATCTGTGGTGTCTGCCAACTCCATCTGGAGCGTTTTCAATCCGTTGATATCTGACTGTTGATCTGGATTGTTGAGCACCTGGATCAGTTCATGTCTGAGTATGAGCTGTTTCGCTTTCGTGTGGTGCATGTGTGCAGTGCTCATTTGTCCGCATTCCAGTCTATGGAGCTATGCCTGTAACACAGATCTGTTAATAACACTACAATAACAGTACAGATGCACAGCAGGAAAATTAGCGATCTCAAGGTCTTCTAAAACACGGTCTCAAGGTCTCGTCTTTTCTCTTCTTTCTTCTTTCTTTTCTTCTCTCTTCTTTAGTCTTAATTTTTAGTCTTTTTAGGCACAATCTCGTAAGGTCTGTAAAGTTACAGGCTTAATCTCTCCTCCATAGCATGGCTCATGTACCAGCAAATCATCGCATGCCAATCTGGTAAGGTGTTAAGCACGATCTGCAAGTACAGCTGTTTCTTGCAGATGCGGAGAGCGTAGGTGGGCATGAATTCGATGCAGATGAGGCTGTTGCAGAGGAGCAAATTGCAACAGCCGCAGATGACGCCGCCGAACTGCCTGCCGTGGAGCTGGAGATGCCTGATTTGGTAGACGAGAGCCCATTCGGAGTAACTCCAGTGGCCGGATCGCCTCACGAGGAAATGGCGATGCTGTTCCGTGTTGTTTTGCAGCGGTCGGTCGATTGGAGGACGACGAACTGACCCCTGTGGCCACTGGCCACGGAGAGCCAGATTTTTCAGGCAACACAAACAAAGCACAGATGTGGTGTTGGCTGGGCAGATGACAGAATAGCACATCTGTACTATTAGCAGGCACAGATGTGGTGTTGGCTGGGCAGATGACAGAACACTTGTTCTCTCAGGCAGATGCTGTAGAGTATGAAGGTGAAGAGATAAACAAGGAAAGAAATACTACGGTTGTGATGTGACCTGTATGTGTGTGTGAGGTGTGAGTTGTGTTTTCAGTGTCTAGTCTGACATCCTTTGCAGTGAATTATTTCAGAATTCTCGTTCATGATTTAGATTCTTCAAGTCCCTTTTCTCCGGGGTAGCATTATGAAGTCTCGTGGTGTGCAAGTGCACAGCACGATGCAGGTTTCTGTTGGCGCTGTGTGCTGCATGGGTAGCACAGGGCCGATTTTTGTAGTAGACGCACACTTTCGGTGCACCATCTGTTCAGGGTTTCCAGGTATGTAGCAGAAGGACGTGCGAGACGAATTATTTGCCCTTTGTGCGGTGTTGTGATCGGAAGGCACAAATACCAGAGTGACTTTACAACCGGTTCTTTTGTAATTCGGGATTCTTATGCAGTGTCGCATCAGGCCCCTGCCCGAGGGTGCATGACGCAACAGCTGATTCCTCCTCTCTGTTTTGGGGAAGTTGTGTGATGGCAAGAGTTTGTGCTGTAGTGCAATTACATCGCCGGTGGTTCGGGTCATCAACACAAGGAGTGTACTTGCCTACAAGCATCTGAAACACCGCAACAATGCAGAGATCCCCAACCAGCAACACCCACCACTCGCGAGTGGTGGGTGCCGAGTCCTTGGCACAAGACACAGCAAGCCACATGATGTGATCGGTGAAATGACCAGACTTACCAAGAGTATATTACATTCCAAGTCCCGATTGTAACCAACAGGCTCCACGTCCAGAAACATTAGGACACAACAACACATCAACATGCATGGGTAATCTCGACATAACGGGATCTGAAGGTCCCAGGTCACAGCACCGCATCCAAACAAACAACCAGTGCCACAATGATAAACACGTGCACACAAGCAGCACCGCAATAAATCATTCGGGGATTACGCCATACTCATTTTGAGCTTCGGCCTCAGCGCCACACACAGGTCAAACAGGGGCAGATGGATTAAGGGTTCCACAGTGTTCTACCACTGTACAGTGGCGGTATTTCATGCAATTATTCAAAGGGAAAAGCACCAGAGACTCTGTACGAACCCGGTGCAGAACCAAGGAAAAAAAAGACGAGAGGGGGCTCTGGCCGGACTGGGGTTTGAACCCGGGACCTCGTGGTAAAAGCACTTCAACGCTCACGGGCCCGCGGCTGAGTTCAAGGCATGCGATGATTTACGGGTACATAAGCCATGCTATGGGGTTATGCCTGTAACCTTACACACAGTTCAAAGTCAATCCCAGGACCAACATGGAGGCAGCACAGAATCGACACTGCGGGCCTCCATGCCGGCGAGGCGTGGCCACAGGCGACCTCATTTCCAACCTCGATGACCTATCCACTGACCTCGTTGTGTTGGAGTGAGCGTCCATACATCTTGGAGTAAAGTATACCCAACCAGGTAGCCCCCATTCTGGAGCAGTACAAAGAATGCACAGTCATGTCCGGAGAGGGGACAGGGGCATCATCTGTGACAAACAACACATGAAATCGGTTGAGGCTAAGCTCAATTAAGAACAGAACGTGGCAAGGCCTGCAGTTTGGTTCAGCTGAATACAAACCAACCCCAGCATGAGCAACTGCTACAAGGGTCATGCAGACCCGTGATCATCAGTATAGTCTAGTTAGACAAAACAATGCTGAATGCTTGGGACAATTTCCTGGGTGTATGCCGCAATAATCAACCGATGCTGATGCTCACTGATGCAGACCCGCATGGACTGTTATTAAAAAAGAACATTTTAAGCTCATCGGGAACCACGCCATACCCAAAAAGGGCTTCGGCCTGTACAAAACACCATCACATAGGTGCCACAGGTCGAGCGAGCCACATAAACACACGGCAATGAGATCGCGACGCCACGGAAATAGGAAAATGGTTGCTGCAGCTCCCACCCACTGGACACAGCACCCCCAGCTAGGCAGGGTTATGGTCTGCCCGGCGTCCCTCTGTGGGCAGGCGGCAGTAAGTTCACCATAGTTAGGGGTTAGGGGTGATCTAAGTTGTCATGAGTTGATTTGCTGGTACATGAGCAATTCTATGGAGTTTTGCCTGTAACTTTATACACCATAGTTAGCAGCCAGCCACATTAAGTAGAGTGCAGGGCAGCTTCTGGTGCCATCCAGGCAGGGATGAAACGGAGCAGGAGGCATCAGGCCAGGTCGATGAGGGAGGAGGAGATGATGAGGCGGTAGCATGGCAGCTGTGTGTTCCATCGGCAGCTGCAGTGCATCGGTGTCAAAGGCGGCTCCACTTGTGGACACGGCAGCAGAGCTCAGCTGCAGAGGAATCAAGAGTGCAGGGGATTCAAGAATATCCATGCCGGAACTTTGTACCAGGAGGTGGCAGACGGTTCTCGGAAGTCAGTGTACTGTACTCATGTCGATGATCATTCTGGCAGCAGATGCATATGGCAGCAAGCTGTGAAGATGTAAATTTGTCTTCAGACGCGTGTCTCGAAAGAAAAATCAAACATACGATTACCTTCTTGTATACATCAATGTTTTGTCATTTCCTAGATCAACGTCGGAGCTCTTGAGTTCTGTCTCACACCTGAACATTGCTCGACGCCAAACGTCGTTTCGTGCAGTAGTACGTCCTTGCTCGTCGCTGATTCCTTAACGGTTAAGAACTGTGCGAACATGTAGTTTATTTACTTCATCTCCTATCTCATGCCACATCTTGAGTCAAGATTCCTGAGTGATGACCGTGAGCGTGAGCCGGCGAGCACCAGAAGCGCCAGCTGCACCAACACTGGAACCTGCACAAGTACTGGAGCCCACAAACTATGCCGCAGTCGGTGCGTATTCACAGAGAGAGTTTGTGTTTCACGAGCGGGAAGATCAAGGAGAGCTCTCGTTCGAGTACATCAAAAACGATGGGGAGCGGAATCATCTCATCTGGTGCGATGCATACCCGTCCTTCCTCAGAGGTTACGTGGAGTAATCGTGTGGCATACGTGTTGCTTCTATTCCTGCTTGAACATGTTGCAGACGTCTGTTGTGCAGCGTGAGTCTTTCGTTGGCCTCCTTACTGCGTTCTGTAGACACACGTGCAGCAAGCTATCTACTTGACATTAAAACAGTTTATTCCGTGGCGTGTGCATGTAGGCTGACGCATCTGAAGAACATCTACTCAAAACAACTCCCCAACATGCCCAAAGAGTACATCGCACGCCTGGTCTTTGAGCGGAGACATCGATCCATCGGGATAGTGAGTCCATCTAACAATCAGTGCATCGGCGGCATCACATACCGAACTTTCCCAGGCACCACATGCCAGACGCTGGGGGAGATTGCTTTCTGTGCTGTGTCTGCCACCCACCAAGTGAAAGGACACGGAACACGGCTGATGAATTGGACCAAAGAGCACGCCAGGAGTCACGATAAGTTGACACATTTCCTGACTTATGCAGACAACAACGCTGTGGGCTACTTTGCAAAGCAGGTGTGGCAATTCTTCATATACCTTCGTACACTGATAGTGTTCATTGTTCCAGGCATGCACACCAAACTCCCTGGTATCAAACATGAATAACAACTGGTTTTCTGACGTTTCTTCTTTGCGTCTAGTAGTAAAGCTCCTGTCCTTGTCACATCATGTCTCGAGAAGTGAAGTACCGCTTCCTGTCTGAAAACGACTTATCAGCGTGCTATATGCCGTTGAAACGTTTCCAGCGCCTCGCTGTGCATTTAAGAAATGCATAACAGGCACATATATATACTTGCACCAATAAGCCATGTACAAGCCTTGTCATTGTCACAGGGGTTCACAAAGAAGGTAACACTGCCTAGAGAGGTTTACACAGGCTTCATCAAAGAGTATGACGGTGTTACTCTGATGGAGTTTGTGATCCATCCTCTGATCAACTACTCCCGAATCGCCCTGACCATCCGGGCCCAAAGAGCAGCTCTTGCGGAGAGACTGCAATGCATCAGCAGCTCCCATGCCGTTCATCCAGCTCTTGGCACTTCTGGAGAGCCTTTTGTGCCCGTAGATCCTATGGATATTGCTGGTGTGCCTTCTTCTTTAAATCAAAGAATCTTCCTGTTGTGAACACTGGGTCTACTAGTCTGCACACTCAGCCCTTGCAACGTTCGGCTGATGCTGTTCAGTCTGGAGGCCTTTGTTTCCCTATAGTTCTTGCAGTCTGAACTTCTAATTTAGCTCTGTTCTGCACTTTGGTTTTAGCTCTTTATCGGGTTCACAGCTCTCTCTCATCGACGTGCTGTGAACGGTGATGTTTCATCGACTGTGGCGTGAGGGTCACAAGCACAAAGAGTGCAAGAGCTGTGGAACATCTGTAACATAGGAACAGTGCACAGAGCCACAAGTACAAAGAGTACACCGACTTAAAGCGTCTGAAGCACAGTGACGACTCAGAGAGCCACACCCAGCAACCACACCACACGGCAAGTCTGCTCGTTTTCCTTTAGCTCTTGCAGTCTGCACGTGCACGTTTTGTCGTGCACAATCTCTGCTTTTAGCTTTCTTGGCGGCATGAAGGTGTTTAGCAATCTTCGAGGGCAGTCAACAGATTTCAACTCGAGAAGTGCACCATATACTAGTTCCTAGCTTTACGAACCGGTAAGGCAGAGAATAGGTTAGCACCCAAGTAGCTAGAAGCAGGTAGCACAGCGCAACCATCACTTCACTCGAATGGCACAACATCACTGTCTCGAACTTCCCTGCGAGCACTCTGGAGTAGTAACACTGCGTTACAGTCAGCAAATCACAGCTCCACAGTCCTGCGTCAAGAGTCCTGCGTCAAGCGTGAACATATCATAGTTCCACACAGTTCCGCGACCACCAGCACGGCAGATCTGATGAACTATCCAGATGCTCGCAACCACAGCCCACGATCGACAACACCAGTGGAACAATCAAACAGAGGCAAGGGTCTTCCAACATTCTTCAGCAGAGGGACTTACTTCGCAGAAGTAGACATATCGAAGACGCCAATTTGCGATAGCTGGTTTTGGATATTTAGGTTGATACCTATTCACTAACTTGCCGGTTTGTAACTACGACCAAGGCACCATAGCAGCATCTATCAAAGCGTGTTCCCAGCACTCCACTTCCTCTCCTTCACACCACACAACAGCGACTCACTCTTGCCCAAATACGTAGGATATTAATATGGACAGTGCAAACATCACATGCAACGCTACGTGTGGTATCATATACATGCACATCAACACTCCTGCAAGACCAAGCACACCCTCACCCTGAACGTGAGTTTCACACCCAAGCGCTACTAATATCAGTATTCATGAACATGCACTTCAATCTATCTTGGAGTGTGTCCCTCTGTTTGAGATCATATTCTTTCACTGCCTAACACGCCACTCAGTACATAACCCAGGACTGTAGTGTGGTACAAGCCTGAGAGGCAATGAAGGAACAAGAACCCAGATAGAATGCAAGACCAAACTAAAACAACTGGATGCACAAAACATCACAGTCAAGCCAAAAAGCGATGTGTAATTGTCATTCTGTGTAATTGTCGTTCATTCTGACCTGAATATTTTTTTCTGCACATATCGACACGAGGTAGCGCGAGTCTACTGTGTAGATCTGGGAGCGAGTGTTTTGATTAAAACCCTCTTTGGCTATATAGCCTTCGTCGGCAAACAGTTTGCCGTGTTTCTTTCTGTTCTCCATGTGTCAAAAGTCGATATGTTTTTGTGATTGCGTGAGCAATTCCGCCTCCTCAGTTACCCCCTTCACCTTTTCTCATGCTTCTCAAATCGCAAATCACAAATCATCTCGAGAGTGAATGCAATTGCATTGCACTGCAGGTGTAAAGGAGGGGGGATACTCTGGGCCCCCTGTTGCCGCCTATAACGTAACCGTTGGGACCGCAGTTCTTCCTCCAACGCCAAAGAATCTGAAGGCGTTTATGAACCAAGTCCTGAAGGAGCTGCTCAGCATCGACGAGTCCGTGTACTTTCGAGAACCGGTCGAGAAGGAGGATGTTCCTGACTACTATGATGTAATCAAGAACCCCATGGATCTGCAGACCATTCAGGAGCGTGTGGACTCCGGCAGATACTACATCACGCTGGAGATTTTTTTGGCGGATTTAAAAAGGATTTGGGTAAATTCAAACCATTACAATGGCGAAGGGACGATCTTCGCAAAGGCTGCAAACCAGCTTGATAGATTCGTTGATGAGTACATGCTGTCGAGATTGCATCGCACATCATCCTAGTCGTGACGAGAGAACTAACAGCCACAGTGGCGCAGTGTACACAAGCTGATAGAGGCCATTGTTTGAATAGGGGGCTCGTTTGTTCTAGTTCCCGTTGGAAATTTTGGTTCTTGCCTTTTCACTTTCTTTCCGATTTGTACAACATGCAGGCGTACTATAAAGGGCACGAATCGTGAATCTTAGTCGTGTGATAGGAATCATGGTCACAGCGCCTGGCTAGTGAATGTTGCATGTGGCATCCCTGGAAGACTGAGGTGATAGCCCAGTTTTCCTTCTTTTTTGCAGTGGAGAACTGCTGTAGCGATGAAGTGTATCTAGAGACAGTTAGGAGGCGTTGTGTAAGACAACCATCGCTGGAATTGTCCTCACAATCACTAAAAGCTGCAGGATGAACTGATTGAGGCGTCCACGGCCAAACTAAATGGCTACAGGGACTCAGTCTATCTCAAACAGGCACACACAGTTACACAGATTTTAGCGCAAGTTGCATACAGCGTCCAAGTCACTCAAAGCAGGGTGGCTGCCGCTGTGAAGATCTGCCAAAATCTTGGGAATTCCATGCTAGGTTTGAGTTTCTTCCCTTCCCATCGTGATCGCCTTCAATTGCTCTCTTTCACAGGGCGTGTGAAAAGTATTATGAGGTCAAATAGCTTCGACAGTGCTCCAACAAACTCGAAGCGCTCCGACACAGAGCATCTGAAACCAAGATACCACAACTAGAAACCACGAAAAACCTCCCACAAAACACAAATACACACCAAGTCAGGACAAACCTAACAGTCAGCAAACGACACACAGACAGCGCCAAACACCTAGACACAGAGACCACACAGCAGGGTGGCCCAACAGCAGCGTTGAACAGATGGCGCAGCGCTGGAGGTTTTCATAGCTGGCGAGATCTCACACCAGCAGGGGCAGCCAGGAACAACCATGAGAGTCCACGGCATGGAGACAGGCGCTACAGATGTGATCTTCTGTACCGCGGCAGCAGCAGGGAGCCAGGCGCTGGGACTCTGGGACTGGGCCACAGGAGGAACCCAAGGGGGTGGGGGGCCGGAGGAAGGCGGGGGGGGGGGAGCGCCGGAGGAAGGCGGGGGGGGTGGAGCGCCGCAGTAAGGCGGGGAGGCGAATTGTGCATTTACATCGACTCAGATGCAACTCACAAGCATGATAGGTGCACCTCTATAGAGCCGAAGTGCAAGCGTAGGTGGAACCGGAGGGGCGAGTCGGCGCCAGACTCCCCCCCCCCCGCCTATTGGGGGAGGACAT
The DNA here is from genome assembly GCA_032359135.1 of Ulvella scutata. Classification (NCBI taxonomy): domain Eukaryota; kingdom Viridiplantae; phylum Chlorophyta; class Ulvophyceae; order Ulvales; family Ulvellaceae; genus Ulvella; species Ulvella scutata. Next base: position 17,451 of record JAUMHD010026982.1, read on the forward strand.
GGAAAACATGGGGGGGGGGGGGGAGGTTCTTGGGTGAGGGGCTCCATGGACCAGAGAGCACAAAGGGCAGAGAGTCGGTGCATGGAGACGGTGGAGTTAGGGTTGGAGGGGGAGCGGCGGCGATGATGAAGGATGGAGGGGTGGGGGCGATCAGTCGCCGCAGGCGCATGTGTCTGCTGAATCAGAGGTGGGAACCGGCAGGCCCGGCAGGGGGGCGCATCCCTTGCAAGCGACCTAGTCATGCATGCACGCTTGAGGCGTGCTTGCCAAGGATGTCATTCTTGTAGTCGCACGTAGCGGCAGGACAGGGCCACCCAGCCGGTGAAGAAACCCTGGGTCAGTGAGTGGATGTGCGAGAAGCCGAAAGGAGAACTTCCCGCAGCAGCACTGATGCAACTTTCGGCTACTGTTGCTACATGGCCAGCCATACAATGCCAGTGTACAACCCAACTAACCTAGTGTGTGGCTGGGTACGGTGCACATGCACTCAGTGAGAGAGGAGCACCCTGCAGCCCAATTACGGACAACCACGGGCCAGCGTTTCAGAAGGAGCAGCAAGACAGCGTCGTTGAAAATGCCGATACAGTGAGTGAGTGATTGGCATGTTCGTGAAAACGACATGTTGTCATCGGTTGCATGCCCAGCATGCAACACAACTACTAGTGATTGGCATGTTCATTAAAACGACATGTTGTCATCGGTTGCATGCCCAACATGCAACACAACTACTAGTGGCAGCCCAGAAGAGAGACTGTACACCTTTGACAGAAACATCTTCACCTTCACCCTCCCTAGGGAGGTTGAAGGTGCAAGATTATCACAGGCCTGTGATAATCTCGCACGCCCCCCCTGTGCACCTGTTGCGCGTCGACATGGCCTGGAGTAGATGCATTCCCTGCAGGGAAGTGACACATATGCCTGTAACTCTACACACTTGTCTATTGCAGGGAACCCCTCCCCTGGTGCCCCTCAATGTTTACGAGCTCTAGGCTTCTACCTGTCTTGGACTTGTAATGTGACTATTCAACGGGTATGCCTGGGGTCTTGTGACCCGCTTTATTGCTACGGTGCTGGAGTTGTTGGCTGGTTCCAGATGCCCTGTGGTGGTGAAAATTACATCAATAGTGGCGCGGCAATGCACACAATGCGCATAGGACTAGGAGCAGCTTCAGGAACGTAACCTTGTAACCACTAAACACAGAGCAAGAATAATGACACAACACACGCTGTAGAACCTATCACACCCTGTGGTGGGGTACCTTTCGTGTTTGTGTGCCGCAGCCCTGTGGATGTAAGCACATCGCCTGATTCCTGCTCTGTGTTTAGTGCTACAAGGTTATGTTCCTGGAGATGCTCCTAGTCCTGTTCGCTTTGTGTGCTTCCGTGCCGCGCCACTATCGATGTATTTTTCCACATCGCCTGATTTGCTCTGCTGCCTCCCATGCTCCTCCACAAATTCGAACCTTGGAAGGTTCGTGCACCCTAGGCACGAAGGAGAGGGGTGCAAGAGTGGCCAAACACAGACAGACGGCAACAGCGTGAAGGAAACCCGCGTGCATGGGCTCATGGGTAAAGTTTGTTGAGGTGATCGAGTATGTTGAAGTGACAGGGGCGCATGGCGATCGAGTGCAATTCCCAGCTGCAACAGTGACCTCAGGATGGCCCAGCAACAGTGCCATTAATAAACAATCTGATATATGTATGCTGGTCAGGCTCTGAGTGGGTGTGCTTTCATCACATGCACCCCATACGTGCAGGACTTCATCCAGGCAGGCCATCAACTCGCCTGCTTCCAGCACTCCCTAGACATGCTGCTAAGCGAAACAAAAAAGAAACTCTGGGTTTAATTACTCTGTACGTTCGCAGTCCACTGCTTGTCAACGAGAACTGCGAGTCCCTACTTGCAGTCAAATAAGCATCAACCATGAAGGCGTATACGCGGGTACACAAACAAAATAGACCGGGAAAACATATTATGAACATGTTTTGGTGCCTTCGGGTGGCTGGCAGCTCGGAATTGAGCTGTATTACAGGAAGGAAGCACCAAAATAGCTCTGGCTACTTGGCGCACGAAATTACGACCTGGGCTTCTCCTTGATGCCCCTGAACAACGCAAGAAGGGCTACACCAGACACCTTGATGACCTTGAAACGGACACCCGGGATATCGCCCACAGCGTGCCCACGGCGACCGAAACCAGCGATCAGCACCTCATCGTTCTCCTCCACAAAGTTCAAGCAGCCATCGTTGGGAACGAAGGCAGCAATTTTCTTCCCGTTCTTGATCAGCTGCACACGGGCGCACTTGCGAATAGCAGAGTTGGGCTGCTTCGCCTCAATGCCGATCTTCTCGAGCACAATGCCCTTCGCGTGCGAAGCACCAGCGAACGGCTTCTTCCATTCAGAGCCAAGATGCGCCTTGTTGAAGTCCTTGTCTGCCCAGAGCTGTTCTTTGCGATGAAGGCGCAGCTTACGCCCAGCTCCCATACCACGAGTTTTACCCATGATGCTACGGTTTACACAGACTCGCAAGAACAGCGAAAAAGGGAGAGATGGATGTGTTTGTGTTCTGTATTAGTCGTTTACCAATGTACATGTAGCAACTGGCATCCGGCCCTCCTGAGTTGGCGAGGGAAAACGGCTGTGGCGGCCAGCCAGCTGCTCCCCACGGCTGCGCGATCACTGGCCAATAAAGGTAGCAGACCTGAGAACTGCCCTTCCCTTGTTCAGGTTAAATTCCTTCCGGCTGGTTATCCGTGTTGGTCCTGAACTAAACGTCGGTCAGAGTCATGGGTCGCGAGAAGAAAGTGCTGGTGCGTGCTGCCGATCACAAATACTTGTATTCGAAGAATGCTTTCATCTTTCATGGCGCATTGGGTGCCTCCTGTGGAGCGTTGAACAGGCTGGTTTCAATGCAGTATGAAGCCAAACTGTTCAAGCTGCTGGACACATATGACAAGGCGTATCTCTTCTGTGCGGACAATGTGGGTTCTAAGCAATTCATGGACATTCGTGCGGTGCGTTATCTGCTCTGCGTTGTTCGGCAGGATCTCTTGCAGCTGATTGAGCTCACATCGTGTACTGTGCCGCACACGAGACTCTGATATACATATTGTTATGATGTTATTGTATAAACAGCATGTGAAATGGGCTGAGTGCGGAGGAGGCTGTTGGTTACTGTACATGTCAAGGTCGGAGAGCAATTCCTGTGCAGGCCATCAGGCCAATGGGGTCACAGATCCTCATGGGCAAGAACACGCTCATGAAGCGCTGCATTCGCCTTTACTGCGAGAACAAGAAGGACGACTCCTGGGGTGCTTTGCTGGACGACCTGGTTGGCAATGTTGGCGTCCTGTTCGTCCGTGATGACTTCAAGGTGCTGCCATCCCCTGTCCTGCACATCATAAACTTACTCTCCAATACACAGCTGACAATGTGCACGTTATAGCGTTTTCTTTTGTTCTGGGGGATCATATATGCCCCTGGTGTCAACCATGATCCCCGCGGTGATCTGCAGTAAGGCTTCATGGCATCTCATGATCCTTCCGTCTCACCAAGCAGCCACACGCACATACCTGCATATTCATCAATCTTTCCTGCAGATACTCTGTCAGAGCTAAATCCTGCACCACTGCTGGTAGCAGCAACAAAGCTCTCAACACTCGATGACTGCACCATCCTTTCTGTATTCAAATTTTCCAACGCACCAGACCAACTGCAGGAGATCAAGGAAAAGGTGGAAGAGTTCAGGCAGCCAGCAACAGCTCGTGCCAATGCTGTTGCTCAGTGTGATGTGGACATTGCAGCAGGCCCCACCTCCCTCGATCCATCCCAGACATCTTTCTTTCAGGCTCTGGGTATTTCTACCAAGATTCAGAAGGGTACACTTCTGTCCATCTCGTCCACCACTGAGCGACACCAAACGAGCTCTCCTTTTTGTCCATACCTGGACTTGTTGCCACGTGTTGGCAAGGCCCAACAGCAGAACTCCAGCACATACATCTGTGTCTTGATACTCCGGTCACCATATACATCCGACAACTGTGGACTGTCACAGACCAGAGACCGGTAAATTCGACATGTTTCTTGCACCTTTTCTCACAACACTATCGCCACTAACAGAGGTGAGTTCGTGCGAAAAAACTGGTATATCGAGACACAATTAAAGTACACAAAGTACATGATTTCACAGCTTGTGGCACGCCAGGAACTGCTCATACGCCTCCTCACTGAAACGCTGTGCAAATGTGTCTTAGTATTGTTGTGTGTATGCCATCTCAGTGGAGCAAGTGAACTGCTCTGCTGTTCTGTTCTAAACCTTTTGCTGTTGAGAGTCTGCTGTTACCCTTCTGATCGTGCCTTCCTATCATGACCATGTCTTCTGATTTCGCACTGGTTGATTACACACTGGATTGATTTCGCACTGGTTGATTTCACACTGGCTGATGTCACACTGGCTGTCTATCAACCATGGCAAATAACCCAAGTAGCACGCAAGATCAAACGTTTCTACTGGAGTGCAACCAATGCTGTATGCACATTACAAGAAGAAAGAATGACTAAAAAGGCTGCACGTCAGAGACCTGGCACGGGTGTCTACAGGTACAATCGAGATTCTGTCTGCGATGAAGGTCATCACGAAGGGGGAGAAGGTGCCAGCTTCCGCAGCTGCGTTGCTGAGCAAGCTCAACATCAAGCCGTTTGCATACGGTGTTGAGATCACCAAGGTGTGCCATACATGCACGCTACTTGTCTGTATTGTATAACCCCTAAACATTTCCAGATTTGCAACCATATGCCAAGCCGATGACAAGTGCCTAGGTTATGCTGGCGGTTGCTGTGATACTGAGAAGAATCGTAGAGAAGAATCTTAGAGAAAACGGGAAGGGTGACTGTGTTGCAACAGTGTGCACTTCCTTTCGTTGCTGTGAGACTGAGAAAACGCGAGACTGAGAAAACAAAGAACAGCATGGGCTTGCTTCTGTGTGACGGAGTCAACGCTAACAGAAAACGTAACAAAGAACAGCATGAAGTGTGAGTGCATGAAGTCTGAACAGCAAAAAGTCTGATTGCTCGAATGATCGTTCGAGTGCTCGAACACTGCTATGTGACGAAGTCATCGGGTGCAGGTGTATGATGGAGGAGACTTCTTCGCCGCAGCTGTGCTTGAGATTCAGGTGCGGTGGTGTCCACCTTCCACCTTCATGTTCCCTGGTTCACTTTCCCTGGATCCTGCAGGGCTGGTACCTGCCCCTTCTGGTTGTGTGTCGTCTGTGTGGAACATAGATCAGGAGTGGGGACAGACCGATTATGTCGATTACATAACTATAGGAAACGTCGTTGACTCCTGATCAGGAGTGGGGACAGACCGATCATGTCAGCGGAATCCCATCAAGTATTCTTTTGTGGGGGGGGGGGGGTTAATACACGTACCAACTCATAACTTGCGGCGCTGCTACGTTTTCCGTTTATTGAATGCACCGGCCTGACAGTGGCTGACATGTTGTGAATACTGATCACCAGTGTCGCTTAGTTACATAGAACACTTCTCAATATTTAGGGCTATTTTTTTTTACTGTGTGCCCTAACAAATTAAGCGACACTGGTGATCACTGGTTGTGAATACCGGAACCCCTGGCTAGCTTCGCGTTGTGCGCATGCCTGCGTATTAGATCTGAGTCTGATCCGCAGTGACAGCTACTGTGTGAGTGCTTGGCGTTGTGAGTGCTTGGCGCATGTCTCGGCGTTACCGGCGTTGTGAGTGATGGGCGTTGTGAGTGATTGGCGCATGTCTCGGCGTTTCCGCAACAGAACGAGTGGAGCACATGTACACGTGACAAACAGCAATGGCTTGAGTGATGCACAGATGTTTCGGTGACAGTGCACAGTGCAGCACCGAGTCGCCCTGAATGCATGGCTCTGAAGCATCAAACAACAGCGTGTTGACGTGTGCAGGATGAAGACCTGGAGGCTTCAATCTCTGCTAGCATCCAGAACATCGCTGCGGTGTGCCTAGCCGCCAACTACCCCACGCTCGCGTCTGTGCCACACTCCCTCATCAACGCCTACAAGGACAACGTGCTGGCGCTGGGCGTCATGCTGGAGGAGTACACATTCCCCCAGGTGTGTACTACAAACATACATGCTCTACATGCATACATGCTCCACATTCTTACATGATCCACATACTTACATACACGCTCCGCATGCATAAATGATCCACATTCATGCACGCCCCGCAGGCATAAATACTCCACATGCATACACGCCCGCAGGCATAAATGCTCTAAATACATGCACGCTCAGCATGCATAAATGATCCACATACATACCCGCTCGGCATGCATACATGCTGCCGGCGAGCGCCTCTGACAGCTTTTTCAGGGACTGTGATGCCGCACCTGACACTGTGGCCTTGCTCTGAGAATGCTCACTATGTGGGGTGTGTGTGTACACCTTCCCCCAGGTGTGTGCCACATACATACACGCTCCTGGGGGGTTAAAAGTACATCAACTGTGGCACATCACTTGAGCAACTTGAGACACATCGTGAGCCACAGAGGGGGATAAAGTTACAGATGTACATCCATCACATGGAACAGCAGGAGATTGTTCACTCAGCAAGACATTCGTGCACTGGCGCTAGAGCTAGAGAACATCAAACACATGGAGCAACCTGCAAGTGAGCCACAAAGGAAAGCTCAACGGCATCGAGTGTCTCTATCACCCTGCATATTGTCCAACGAGTAAGCTCGTCTAATCTTCTGACTCGCAGCATCTGCGCAGAACACCGCACTGCACCGTGACATGTAACAACAACAACCCTAGAGATGAGGGTGTGTGCAGGCGGAGAAGGTCAAGGAGATCCTGGCCAACCCCGAGGCGTTTGCCGCTGCTGCTGCAGCTGCTGCGCCGGCAGCTGGTGGAAAGGAGGAGGCCGCTGCGGCCCCTGTAGCCGCTGAGGAGTCTGAGGAGGAGGAGATGGACTTCGACCTCTTCGACTAGGCGGGCCGCAGTCATCACACTGTTGCGCACTGTTGCTTCTGTAGCCGCACACCGTGCCCCTAGGGGCCCCTGAGAAGTTGTGTCTTAGGCGTTGTTGTGGGAGTGGTGCTGACCGGCGCTGAGCGGTGCGAGACAGTTTGCTGTGTTCAGAAGTGGTTGCTTGGAGTTGCGTGTGTTTCACGCTGGGGGCTGCTGCAAGCATTGGGTTGGGTAATGCGCCTTGTGGCTGGCTTTTTGTAGCAGATCTGCTGTACACGATTGTAACATTTCGGGTTCAGTTGGAAGTGCTGGTTGAGTGTTGAATCGTGTGCGGGTTAGAGATGTGGAGGAGAGAAACACAATCCAGTTCCAATGCCCATGGAATTTTGAAAGTGTCAATCATCATTTGAAACATACATCGAGAAACAAACGACCATCTCGTCATATCCCAGCCCATGTGTCGCCGAAGTTTGCCACGGGCAAGGAAGATTCAGTGACATCAAATGCAACGACAGGCTTCTGGGCAGTGTACGCAGAAAGCTGTCATGCCAGGACTACAATGGGATGGTAGATCTTGGGAATGAAGGGCACCCGGCCAGCTGGTCACTGTACCATCCCGAGAGAGTACATCATCCCAAACACTTGGACGTCGGAGGGATTCCTTCCTGACTCCTTTAGTACCACAACACCCATGCATTCGGCAGTGGAACCAATCTAACGAAGTGTGACCACCAAACAGCATTCCCTGCAGTAGCCATTACATAGACCGTGGCATGGGTCACAGTCATACAGAGTGCACGGGAAGCACATCATGCGAACCAAATGCAATCCCAGCAAGCAACAACCACCGGTCACGACCACACCAAGCATTCCCTGCCGGTGTATGAACTAAAGACACCATATTTACAACACAGCTGGCCAGATGCCACCATACAGACATATAGCTACATGAATATGACATCTGTGGGGAGAAAACAAGCTGCTATGTAGGATTCATCCTTATCAGGGCCCATCTTCTTCTTCCAGCTTCAAGGCATATAGACCGGGAATGTACTTCCTCTTGCGTGTCCATCGAGCACACCAGCTCTTATCAGGATCCATGACGGCAATCATGCCTGAGAAATTAGGCGTGCACTGGTCCTGGATAGCATCAACACCCATGCCGATGCCCTGCTCGCAGTTATCACAGCCCTCCTCCTCAAACTGCAGCAAGAACCCTAAAATAAGTCATATTGGTCCCCAGCCAATTATGACTGCTTTTGAGCAGTTGCCCCGGCGTGACAGCGTTTCCCGGAGAGGCATGCAGCTGTATCAGCTGGACAGAACCACAGCGAACAGATGCCGTGTGTGCAGATAACATGCATCGCACACTATGACACACAATCACGATTTCCTGCGCGCCACAAACTTCAGCGTCGCTGACGCTATAAAATGGCACACATCACGTTACAGCAACATATGCCGGCATCTTCGTTGCTCTGCACAGCTCAATAAGAACATACAGGAAGGTACACTGTGCACAAATCACACTGGTGGCGCAGAGGGATGCATCGAGATGTATTGGTATGCAGATGGACAGTAGCAATCTGACGACACCTCACAGGGCAGCTCGTTATCCAGACGCGAAGAGTGGTATACTGCAGCTTGTCCAATAGTATAGCTAGCACGTCGTCAAAGGACTGCACGTACCTGCATAGGTGTCTTCAATAGCCCACACTCTCTGCAGGCTAGTAGATCCCCCTGTCCGGTTGCTACAGGCACAGACGCCGCATAAACACCACCATCTTCATCAAATCCAGCCATTGGATTGACCAGGCTGTAAATGCCGTTGCTGGTCCGGGGCTTTCCACTTCAGCTTATACAGATGACCGCCCGCCAGAAGTAAAGGAGTGAACAGTGTGCAACACCAATTGAGTCAGTGAATTTGAACCGCCCGGTGTTGAAAATGCAGCATGCCCAAGTTCAGCCAGCCACTGCCAGGATTAACCTGGCAAACATGTACGAAAAGCCTATGACAGCATCACAAGGGCATCTTTCACAAGTGCACACAGTTCAGTAAGTTCATATCTTGTATGCTAGGCACATGGAACTGCTGATTTGCAGGGCATGAACGTTTAAACGCGTTCTGTAATAATCATCCCACAAACGTCCCTAGCCACCACACTGTGAGGCCCCTCGAGGTGCGACGATCTGATGGTGAGTGAGCGACCGATACGAGCACTATGCGTCAACAAAACGTCGCTGCAAGACGACAAGGAGGTGCACGTGCTTCTGTGCACAAGGGTTTTCTAGTTCTTTCGCCATCGTTATCAACGTGCCCATCGTGGGTACTTACGCAGAGAAGAATCCGTCTGCCTTTCATTCGCTTACATCCTTTCATTGTTGTCTGAGCCTGTTTTGTTGTCAGCCTACAGTTAGATAGTTCTTGCGGCCAGAGGCGAATTCGTGCAAGAATGCAAACCAGTGCTTCTTTCTGCATACGTGCAGCTCCGTCACCTGTGCACAAGGTATTGTATTATCAGCCACTTAGTTTTATGGCGGCTGTGTAACTGACGAATCAACTCGTGGAGAGTGTTCTCTGCAGGAAGCATCACGGCCACAAGCGCTCCACCTCGCTGCTTCCTCTCGGAAACTGCACCGGTTCGTTTCGCTATCCACGACAAATCTTACGGTTTAAAATTTTGATAACTCGTGATGCTCCAGTGCATTACAGAACAGTGTCCACTTACACGCCGTGTCTTGAACTCGATGGCCCTGATGACCGTGGCAAGTGCACGTGGTGACATCATGGCTTCATGGTTAGTGAATATGTCGAATCATTGCTCTCATGAACCGTTACTACGAATGCCTCAACGTCCGTAGAGTTTCCCTTTCTCTTGTGGGTTGTCACATGCAGCAGTGTATACATCGTACTAGAACACTCTCACGCCTCAATATCATACCCACCGTACTGTGTTGACAAAACTGGGATCATTATAAACTGAGCAATGTAGCGATAAAAGCACCAGCCCTGCTAGACACCTGCTTTCATCGTTCAACTTGAAGCACTGCAGGCTTACATCCTTCACACCACCAGCTCCTAGCCAGCAGGGTCAGCGACTCATAGTATGCGCAGCAACAGAAGTCACTGCCGAATTGGATCCCTGGCAGAAGGCCCGGGATACATACCAAGCGGGAACTGTTTTCGAGGGCACAGTGCGAGGTTTGAATCGGGGTGGGGTGCTTGTGGACTGCTGGGGGGTCACAGGTAAGGCCTTCGACATTTAATTTCTGCTCTTGGCGTGCAACTAGCGACCAATTCACGATCTTTCCGTGTATGCTTCTGCCATGCGGCTCGGAGTTTGTTCTTGCGGAGGCCGAAGCTCATAGCGACCATGGCGTCATCCCCGGGTACATTTCTCCCCAGTTTTCAGCACCAGCGGCTACACACTCCATGCGCATACATTTCTACCTAGAGGCCACCCCCTTTGCACGCTCTTTCTTCTCTTTTGTGACCCATTGGGCTTGATGTTGCCTTCAATCTCTGCTGTTGTTTCGCCCACACGGGTAGAAGAATCTGCTCCCTCCCCCCCGTTGGGGGGGATTACCCCACTCCCTGATGGCAGCAGACAGATGCGCTGAAGGGCAGAGCTTTACCGTTTTTTTGGTGCCAGCGGCAAAGCTGCCCCAGCTTTATAAATCGACATATAGAGGATTCCCTCTTCCAAGGATACCGCCAAAATATGTGTCCAGAGGTGCCCGCACTTGTGAACGTCTGCGAGTCCACCTGTAGCCACAACAGTCACTGTTCACAGATGTTGCAGACCTCCCACAGTTCTGCAGTGGCTTGTGTTCTGGCTCCGAAATGCAGACTTATAATTACGCCCTTAGGTATAGGCTCCGACATGCATAAGTTCTGACTTGCATGCAATTGCATGGGTTCTGACATGCATGGGATCAATTCCCATGCTGGCTGCGCTTTCGCGAAGTTTCGTTACAAAATGCCGCGGGCCATAAAGGTCACAACATACCGCTGTGAGTTGTTGTTTTGCCCTCTACAAACACATCAATGTACTGCGCACATATGCATGACGTGCCACTCACGGCTGCAATACATGGATCTGTCCGACCGATTGGAGCTAGCTAGTTCCAATGGCCAGATTCGAACTCCTCAAATTGCACAAGTGCATGGGCACAGTTTGAACTCCTCAAATCACACTCATGCATGCATGCAGGCTTCATCCCCAACAGCATGGTGGCGCCAACAGGGAGGCCAGAGGAAGGCATGACTGTGAGGGCTCTCTTTGTGGAGGTGCGTGGCAGCCAGCCATCTTCAAACCCCCCCCTCACCCCGTTTTGTACAAGCTTGTCCCCCCACGCAAGTTTGTACAAAACTTCAGGAAACTGCCAGGGGCACTGGGGCCCACAGCTGCATTTCGTGGCTAATGACCTGGCAAATAACAGTTTACTTGCCGTACCTGTACCTGCTATGCACAATATTGTCCTCGTAGTACTCTTAGTTTCGTGCCGAGTGTAGAGCTCTGCCCTCATAGGTCCCCAGGTCAGGGCGTTTTGTCATCGCTATTCACACATGTGTAACCCGCTGCACAGGAGTATGATTCAACAGTGTATGTGCCTCAGCTTCACGCGCCGGCATCGCATGTAACGCATGTGTCTCTTGTGCTGTGCGCTGGTAGCCACTCTTGAGAAATACATGTGTGTGATGAGTCATAGGATGAGTCATAGGACGCTGCAGCTGTGCAGTGGGACAATATGCATGTGTGCCATGCAGGTCGACGAGCTGCAAAATAGAATGATTCTGTCTCAACGGCAGGTCCTTCAGGCGGAGCTGCTGCGCACCCTCTCTGTCGGCGCGACTGTCGAGGTGTGCATTACTTAATATGCATGCATTACATTACATATATTACGTAACAGCAGGTTTTTCAGCTTCGTCTCAGCAGCCAACCCAGCATCCGCAGCCAACAGGAGTGTGCGTTGCGGGTTGTTGGGGGGGTTGGGGGGGGAGACCGCGGGGGAGGGGGGAACTTGTAGAGGCGCTGGTCATGTTAAAACCCTAACGAAGCACCGTATCATTGTGGTGGTATGTATCCCGGCATGCAGAACATTGGAGAGGTTCGTAGAGACAGAACAAACACACGGGGAAGTCTGGACAACTATCCCATGATACTAAAAACCTACGCACGGTTGTGTTTGTCAACTTGGTAGGGTTCACAGCTGAGAGCACCAAGTTCAGGTCTACAAAGTTGAGAGCACAAAGTTGAAATGTACCAAGTTGAGAGCAGCAAGTTCGGGTCTAATCAATGTAACCACATGCATGTGATGCATGTGATGCTGGGAACACCAGCATGTAGTGATGGTGTAAAGATGTGAACTTGCAGGGAGAAAAACAGTGTGTGGATCCCCGCAGTGTGGACACATGATAACCGCGCAATGCATGCAGGGAAGGATTTCGTGGCTAGAGGCGTACGGAGCGTTTGTGGACATCGCGTTGCCGGATGGCCGCACCGCCTCCGGCCTCATCCACAAGAGTCAGCTCTCGTGGAGCGTGGTACAGGTGCCCGAGACTGTGGTGTCTATAGGTGCGTGGTGTCTTCAGATGCACTGATGCGTTTGTGCTTTGCGACCCCCACATCATCCTACATCACATGCAGCTTTGAATGTGATGGAAAACAACGTTTTCTTGCTCCGCTGAAGTCATACGTGGAATCAATTCCATGCTGCGCGTCCTTTGTCACATAAAAATGTTGCGTTCTTTGCAAGGTACGTAATACATATGCGTAGGCCTGTGCCAATATACGGAGGGCATGTGAGATTGTACGGAGGGCAGTTGAGAAAACGTATACTTTCGTATGTCATCCGTTTGATGGGGATTTTGACACTTTCTTATGGGCACTACACGCATATGCGGTTGCATCAGCACCGCTCTGAAGAGCTGCAACAAAAAGTGGAGAATCTTTGGATAGGAGAAGCTGCACAGTATGTCATGCAAGGTGTCAAGTTAACACTGTGTCCCATGGAGCAGAAACTCATTTCCCAGGACAAGCGAGTTCACGCAAAACATAGCAGGCCTGATTGCTCGCCTCTGTGTCTGTCTTACCCCCAAGAATTGGAACTCTAGATTAGTCAAGGGGCGAAAGCTGTATGCCTACAGAGGTTTTATCCGTGTCTGTGCGTGTTTGTGCGATCGCCCATTACCTGAGCCGAATTTGCCCATAGTTTCCAGAGTTTCAAAGTAGAGTTGCAAGAAAGCTACACCCCATTCCTCCTTCCAAACACCCCCCCACGTTTAGCTTCGTGGACTGCACACCGAGTGACAACGTTCCGAACGCATTTCGATGTATTATTACAAACCGGATAACAAACCGAACACATTTCCATTCATGCACTCGTATGTTGACGTGGCGTTGAATGCCATGCAGGGGAGTGGGTGAAATGCATTGTCCTCGATGTGGATGCACCCCGCGGCCGAGTCAGCCTGTCCCTGCGGCAGACTCGCCCTGACCCCCTCAAGCAGAGCCTGGCGTCCATCCTCGTCTGCCCTGACGGCACATCAGAGGTCCGCGCACCTGTAGCCACCACCCCCTCACTTGCCCGCGCACCTGTAGCCACCGCCCCGTCACTTGCCTGCGCACCTGTAGCCACCGCCCCCTCACTTGCCCACGCACCTGTAGCCACCGCCCCCTCACTTGCTCGCGCACCTGTAGCCACCGCCCCTTCACATGCGCGGCATACCCCCAGTCCCCCTTTGCCGTGCCAGCAATCTATGTCCATGATTTACCGACATCATCTATGCATGCGGTTTGCTGTATGGAGTACGAATGGCTGAAAGCCTCCTCTGTATGAACATGAAAGCTGTTTGTTTGTGTGATTAATCCTTTCAACGTTCTTGTACTGCACCGAACCATTCAAGCGGAACAGCCAGGTCGCAAATATCTGGAATCCAAACGAACTTGGCTTCCGGATATTGTGTGATTAATATGGAGTACCAAGTATGGGCAAAGACCCACCACACCCACACAGAGCAAAAACCTATTCCATGCCTGAAATTCTCGTCAGAAACAACGGAAGACCCAATGAAAGCTTTCTCCCACGAACATGCAGGTGCAATGGGTCGAAGCCGAAGCCCCCTTAAGGGGCCTAGAGGCCGCGGTTGCGCGCTTGAAGGCTGCGGAGGGGGTCAGGGACGTCAGCGTGGGCCGTCAGGCCACCGTGAAGGGCCACGTGAGCCAGGAGCTGGAGCTGTGGCTTGGGCGCGAAAGCGAAGCTGGCAAGTTTGACCTTGTGGCGCGCTCCGCCGACCTCGTCCAGGCGCGCTCGCCCACCTCCCCTCGCCTAGGCATGCTGGCTTTTACCTTCAGACTATGTGTCTTGTAATTGCCCTTGGACTAGGCGCGTTGTCTTTTCTCTGAACGCCCACCTCCCCTCGCCTAGACATTTCCCCTCGCCAAGACACTTGGCTGACATAATCAGTCTTTCACCAGTCCTTAACTATACCCCTGCTGTGCGGTGCAGGAGCTGGCAGTGGAGAGCACATGCAGCAAGGCCGAAATGAGGACCCTTCTAGACACTGTCATGAAGGGCAAGCCGGGACAAGACCCCAGCCAAGTTGACACCGGGTCCGGTTAAGGCACCACCTCTAGACACCCCCCCCCCCCCCGGGCCGCGCAGGCTCGCATCCCGCCGTCTGGCTTCAACACCTGACGGAAGCACATACTAAGGCACGAGAAGTGCATCCTAGATCCTTATTCTGCCTTGGCTTCAGCAGAAGTCTGCCTGTGGCGTGTTCCTGTTTTGTGTCTCGTTAGCGGGGGTGGCAGTGTTTTGATAAGGAGGTCATACAGTGTGAGTCACAATGTATGATTGGTTGTGAGAGACTTTGGTGCCGGGGCTGCACAGCTGCAACAGATATGCGCAGGGTTATGTGAATCTCTGGAAAGTGGAGGGTTAGTTACCACTAGTTTCCACTAGTTACATCAGTGCAAAGGCTGCGGTGCTTGGATTGGTTGTGGAATGCGGTCGTAAATGTATGCAGTGCATGAACTGGGAGGATACCTGGGCGCCATGTCGGAGCGAGTGAGAAACTAACATCAACGTCAATAGTGGTATGGTCGATGTGTGAGCACCCGTCAATAGCTGTGGCGCGGTGTGCGAGCATTTGGAGTGCAGAGGGGTAGAAGCGCCGCGGTATGCAAGGAGCATCAGCAGCACATCAACAACATCACAGAGCACAGAGACCACTGAAGCACAGAGAACACCGAAACATCGGAGAGCACAGTGAACACCGAAAACCCAAAGCACATGCTGGAAGAGAACGTGATCTCCTCCACCTGACTGAATATGCACACCTGAACGCAGATGCCCTAAACCTGAAAAGAACAAAAGGATCAGGGATCACGCCAACCCCAAAGGGAATGGGCCTCAGCACTCCGAGGAGTGGGAGGAGGGGGGGGAAGCCACCTAGGACACCCCCAGCAGAAACACAGGAACTCCTGGTTACAAAAACAGGAAACAAGCAGCACCTACCAGCAAGCAAAGAACCCTCCAGGTGGTTTCAGAGTTAAATTCTTGGAGGGAGATGCTCCTTGTGCTGTGCGCTTTGTGTTCTGATGCATGCAGCTGTGCCGCCTAACGGGGCAATGGGGGGGGGCGCTGGATGGGGAGGCATGGGGGCGACCAATGAAGTGTGGTCGCTGCAGATTAGGAATCGGATACTTTTCTCTTCTGCCAGCGTAATGTGTGTGTGAGTGCATCGACAGAGCCACGACCACCGAAATATGTCACAAGTTTCCATTCAGGGGGTGTATGTATGTCCCTGTCCCACCCCTTCGAGGGTGCTGAGGCCGAAGCCCCTCTTGGGTATGACGTGGTTCCCGATTTGTTTGATTTTTCACTTTACAAGGAGGAAGAAAAGTCTGTGTAAACTCTCGAGAAAGAAACGACGTTCAAGTGCCAAAAACCCGGAAAAGAAAGAACCATATCCCATAAGCATACCATGCAACATAGTACCGCCTGCCTACGGCAGCCTGGCGAGACGCCGCCCCAGCAGCAAACCTCCAACAACTCTTCCGCATACTTCGCCTGTCTCACACAATATCTAGTTCTACAGTCCTGTCGATGCAATCCCATCCTTTCTGCATACTTCGCCATTGCTAGATCCGCTTCTTCTTCATCATCTTCTTGTCTTTGCACCCTTTTTGATGTTCTAAAAACACTGTATGTGTCAGACCTGTAAGATCTAGCCTGATCACATATGATCACATGATCTTCAATGCATGTCAAGAAGCTTCTAGATCAAACCTAGATTCGTATCTTGATACCTGATCCTGTCCATGTGATCCCCAGCAACACTCAGCTGCCTCAAGTACTCCCTTGCAACAGGTTAGTACTATCATCACAAGCCTATGATCACAAATCTACACCAAAGAACTCTCCGCGCCATTGTCAATGTAAACAGAGTGTGTAAAGGCAATGTAAACACACCAACGAAGTCTACTTGTGTTGTGTGGAAATGGCGCGCAGTTGAGAAAATACCCCAGATCGTAGCCGCTGTGCATGAAGGGCATTCACTGCGCAATAGTCTCCACACTACGATCCCCTGGCACCTGCCAAGTATCTCTCTGCTTGGCAGGCCGGCTCTATCCCGATCCAGGCCCAATGAATACCAGTGACGACCACTGAGCATGGGTTGTACTAATATCATAGTAAAATACAATGCTTGCATAACATGATATGCATGCATGAATGCATGCATAGTTACCGCATTCATCATCCATCACATGAATATGCATCTGAAGCACCGTGTGAACCCGCGCAGGTTTCTGGCAGGAGGGTTTAGGCATCATTATTCCATGTGGCTGTCAAAAGAAGGAAAAATATTTCATCGGAAACCACGACATAATACCCAAGAAGGGTTTCCGCCTTGCATGACGTCTGTAACTTTATCATTAACAAGCCTTCAATGACATTTGCTGCCAGGCTTCAGGGTGCGGCATCTCTATACCAGTGGAGAAGGACGTGTGCCTGTCGTAATCCTCTTGAAATTTTGTACCTGATGGAGCAGGTGTGATGAACTGAGTTCGCCTGCAAATCGTGTGTTACTGAACAGTGTATTCACTGAAGACAATATTCCCTGACACCTCTTTAGGAAACACTTTAAAAGTTGTTTTGTCTTCCTTGTTTACACCCTGTCACAAACCGTCCGAAAACACTGCCCGGAAGATGCAGTGCATGGCAAGAAATCTGCAAGAGGAATGACCACAAACCCCCATGAATTCAACATAATGTTGCCAGGGCCCGGCCGATTACTAACCCCCTGACCCCTAACACTCGGCAAAAATCTAGGCCCACCGCAAGTGCACATCAATACACTACGATTCACACAGTTGCTGAGAGCGTTTCTAAATAGTAGTGTGGAAAAGAAAACAATCCAGAAATGATGCAGTTCGAAAGAAGACGTGTAATGCCGTGTGCAGCGATTCACCTCGTATTTAAAATAGTGCTCATGGACCCCATGCATATGGAATGGCTGAGGTTAACATGGACTGGTTATCCTGCCCAGTTATGTGGACAAGTGATCATGCATGCAAGTGTCCGTGTGTCTCCATGATAAGACGCACGCATGCCGCCACTGTGGCGCGGAGGCCGAAGCTCAAACTCGGTGTGGCGTAGTCAGCAAAAGATTCATTTACTTACTCTGAGGTGTTGCACTGGACTCGAAATTAAATGAAGTAGTAGAAACAACATTTTATTTCTTTGTGTTTTGCTGCTGTTGGCTATTTGGGTTCATGCCTATTCACTACCTTTACGGTTTGTGAATGGGGGTGTTGCAGCGGGATACTGCGTGGGGGGGTTGAACATAACCAGTCTACTTAATCACTGGACATCTGAGGTCAGATGTTTAGTGGTTAAAGTAGACTGGCGATGTTCAACAGGGGGGGTTGTGGGAGAGTGGGAAGATCTGAACAACGCACTTCAGAAAAGTTTGTTTTCTGCACATGCATGCGCTCATGTCTGATTTTCTTGAAGATACTCAGATCAACATCAGGAACTGCATGATACGCGTATGCCCCGTTCTTTTTCTGAAAACGTTCCCAGTTCCCCCTTTCACTCTGAGCACATGTCCTTGTCCCACACCTTCGGGGGTGGAGAGACCAAAGCCCTTCTTGGCTACGGCGTGGTTCCCGATTAGGTTTCATTCATAACGCCTTCCTTTTTGGTCTTGGGATTGACCTTGCAGCTCAGCCGCGGGCCCGTGAGCGTTACAGTGCTTTTGCCACAAGGTCCCGGGTTTGAACCCCGGTCCGGCCAGAGCCACCTCTCGTCTTTTCTTCGAGCTTCTGAACCGGGTGCGTAAAGGGTCTCTGGTGGTTTCCCCTTTAACGAATTGCAGGATATTCCGCCACTGTGGCGCTGAGGCCGAAGCTCAAACTGAGTATGGCGTAGTCCCCGAATAATATATA